>JASSUY010051827.1:0-16850 GCA_032466535.1 Forpus xanthops | reverse complement strand
TTGCGTACAGGAGCAACCGATATTGGTATGAGTTGGTCCTCTGGTTTAGTTGAAGTGATTATCACTGTGGTTTGAGTCATGGTTATACTTGTTAGTGGTGGTGGCAGCGGTGATTTGTGTTATACCTTAGTTACTGAACGGTCCTTATCTCAACCCGTAGGAGTTGCATTGTTTCTGTTCCTCTTCCCATTTCCCCCCCACCCCCCCATACCAAAGCAGAACTTTGCAGAAACTTGGAGAGCATACAGGATTTCATCACCATTCCTTGTCAGTATGCCAAGTGTCACTGGTACAGGTTTCCCAAGGAAGTTGGGAATGCTCCATCCCTGGCAGTGTTCAAGGTCATATTGGACAAGTCTTGGGTGACATGGTCGAATGTGCAGTGTTCCTGCCCATGGCAAGGGTTTGGAACATGGTGATGTTTAGGTCCTTTCCAACCCTAAGAATTCTATGATCCTATGTAACCTACCTTGTTTTCAGTGAGAGATTTCAGGAGCTTATTCTATTAAGATCTGTTAAAAGTTACCCACGCGTATGTCTACAAATATCAGAAAAATCACAGTAAACAAACATGCAACTCTGATTTTAAAGGGGTGAATCTGGATGACAGGAGACTAGTTCTTGATAGGTTGGAAGCTGATGTTGTAACTCTGAGGGACAACACAGAAACTGTCAGCAAGTGTCATATAATCACAACACATAATGTCAATCAGATCAAGCCAGCTGGTTACTTTCTCTGTTACAATTAATTTTTTAAGGACTGGATTTCAAACTACTGATGACTTTCAATTTTAGTTTTGTGCAGCTGCAATAATTAGGAGCAAGAGTCATTTCACAGCAAGCCATGCAATAGACTGGATCTTCTACGTGTGATTTGTCTTAGCCTGAAATCAGCCAAGCAAGTCTCAGGAAGAATGTGCCTATTTCACTCTGCTAACCATAAAAGGAGGCTACGGTGGCAAGCTTGGGGTAAAGATCTATACTGTAGATGATTTAAGCTAGGGAGATAAAACCACCCCAACTTTCTTTTCAGGTAACTTTTCATGGAACAGATTACTGATCAAACTTTGGTTGTAGATGACTGGTGTTTATAGTGATTTCAAATTTTGCTAGAGAAAGTTTTAATAAGCAGCATAGTGACATCTGCTTTAAGATCTTGTATGACAGAGGAATTTTTAAACAGACCAGACTCAGGCTCAGTAAATATTTTGCTAAGTGACCTCAAATTTAGGGTTTAGGTATTAGGAGTCTCACTCATATCAACCCTTACAGTACGCAAGGCAAAGAAAAAGGAGAAAATGAAAAAGCATTAAGAAAAAGTGACAGATAGACATACCAAAAAAAAGTCAAACTAACAAACAAAAAAAGGAGAATGAGTCAGGAGACTAGAATAAAAAGAGAAATCGTCTATAGATTTAGCTATCTTTTTTTGTGTCATACAAAAATATGTATAGCAGCACATAAGATTCCCTTCATGGCAGGAGGTGGCCTTCAAACAAAACTCCCAATTTAGACAGCTCAGCAGTTGGGGAAGCTGAGTCTGGAGCTGTGCTTTTTGCCTCCTCAGCCCTTGCCATGGGGCTGTGTCAAAGCCCCAGGTACAAATACTCCTCCATGCTGCAACAAGGGGCACTAGGTGCATGCCCCACCTCCAACCCAACCCCAGAGTTCCCAAGTGCTCCTCATCCTGCAAACGCTGTATTGGAAGCCATATACCACATACACATCCAACATAGAAACTCGCTTTCCATCCTGCGCATTTGGGGAGCTTAAATTATTTTAAATTCTGTGAAGTTATACACACTATTCCAGAGTTCCCCGCCATCGTCTCTCAGCTAACCCCATGCCCAACACAAAGTAGGGTCTCTACATAGAGGCAGAAAAATGTGGCAGCATTGCTCTCCCTTGGGTACTGTTTGTTGAAAGAAGAGAATACTGCAGGCAGGGAGCTTTGGCTGTATACTGGTGGCTACTGCTGTCTCTGCCACAAAACAAGAAGGTTACAGGTCCAAGAGGAATATGTTTTGGGAAATAAAACAGTGCCAGCCATAGAACATATAAGTGTACAGTCAATCCACAAGTACCTATATATATATCCATACATGTATACATATAGTGAGGTGTGAGGAGCTTGGGAAAGATCCCAGAGCACATAGACCTGAATTACATACGAGTAATATATGTATATATGGGAAAGAGATTAAGCAGAGCTGTGCACATGTATTCCTCATGCGCCCCCAAAATGCCTTCTATTTCTGCTATTTTGGTTTGGTTACCTCAGTGCCTGAGTCTACAATAGTGCATGTCACCCTTGTGGGCAAGATTTTGTTATAAATCTAAGCATGCAAATATTTTTGTCAAAGCTGTCTACACGTGCAACCAGTTGAGAAGCTGAAATGCCTTCAAGTTATGTAGCAACTGTTTTCATTTTCTCTCAAATGGTGTTCCTGTTGTATTCTAACCTCTGCCTTTTTTTATTGTCTTTATTCTGCTCTAAAGCTTAACTGCCTTTCTCTTCCTTGACTAACTTCTGGCAGTGAGATGAATGTGTAGGACTCACCTCCAAATTTTAATACAAAGACAGCTAAAATTCCAGTCTGTATCAAAACAGCCCCTTGCAGAGCAGTGCAATGTTTCCTTTGTCCACACAAACCCTCTCAGAGAAGCCATAATGCAGCCCTAAGAAACTAGCGGTGATCCTGTAATAAGCACTTTATTTCTAATACGGCAAGAGTTTTCAAATTTAAGTTATAAATGTGACAGGATTGAATTCAAGTTTGTCCTGTAATTACAGATGTGGTATAGCTGAGTATGAAGTCTGTGCTTGTGCACTCCCCGAGTGCATTCAGTCTATAACTACCGGGGTGGCCCAGGGCCTGCCCAGCTAAGAATGGACTAATGAAGAGCATGGGCCAGCTGGAGACATGGTCCTGGCCGCCTTCACTACAAAATACTTCCTGGAGAACTCCAGAAGCAAATTTTGGAGAGTCATGAGATACTTTTAGGCATCTCCTACTGTCCAAGATCAACAGATAGGCATTACAGGTATGCTTTAATAGTCCATTAACCCCCTAGCTTAATGGACTTGGAGGAGTTGGAGAACTTAGACACTAAGGAGGCTTCCTCAGGCAATTCTTGCAATAGAAGTAACAAAGCTGAACATAGACAAGATACTTATCAGTAGCAGAAGCTGCAGATGCAGAAGTGGTGGCGTAGGACAGTCTTTTGTACATAGTTAAAGCATTTAGGAGATGTTTTGCTAGTAGTTTAAGATAATTACCAATGGATTATGGACATGCTGGAGTGGTCATGTAGGACACATTCCTGGCAGTTTGGGAAGTCTCACCTAATCCAAACACCTTTCAATGCAGAATACAATCACCATCTAGTGACTGATCATCTTGTTTGAGAGATTTGATTCCCCACATGATTACTACCCAATAAACACAGCCCAAACCTTTGGGATTTTCATGGTTTGTTGGGTTTGCTTGCTTGTTTGGTTGGTTTTAATATAGTATCCATGGCTCAATATGCAACACCTCTTAAATGTAGGAAATCTAAACCAGAGATACTAGAAAGGGAGGTTTGTGGTAAGCATCTATCTACATGAAGCAACAGGAAAATGTGGACTTGGTGTAATTCAAGGAAAATAAATATGAAATTGGCATAACTCAACCTGTCTAAAGGTGACTTCAACTGTAAACACTTAGGCAACTCAGACAGTTACCACCCAGAGTGAAAAGGACTGAAGGAACCAAGCTGAACTCATCAAAATAAACCTCATCTTGACTACCCCTTGTCCTTAGCACTCCCCTTGCTTACCCTGTCTTAATCCATTTACCGTTTTCTGAAGTCAGTGGTCCAAAAGGGCATGTGACCGTAGCCTCCTTAGCTTAACTCTATTTACTCAGATAATAACAAGGAACAGCAACAAAATTAACAACAACAGCAGCATCTTTCTTGACAAAGTTCTGTGGCAATTCAGTTACCTGAATGATCATTCAAAAGGTTTAGGAAGCTTATACAGAACAGATGAGAACTGAAGGCAGAATTCTCAACTTCCTTTTACTGCCATAAATGTGAAGCAGCCCCATATACTTCCAAGAAACTAAATGAAGTTTACAGTTTCTAAAATGAGGTAAGAATTTGGCCCATACCATGTACAGTAACACTCTAACAAACTGACATTAAGAGGACCTGGAGAAAAAAATAAAATGAAAAAACCAAAACAAAACCAAACCAAGAAAAGCATGGTCCTTAAGTAAACATCAGTAGTTAAAGGGCCTTCTATAAGCCTATAGGAAGGCACCAGCACTCACGTATTCTTGTCTGTTGCAAAGCAATAGGCCAAACTGTACTTAGCCTCATCAGCAGCAGACAGGACATAAGGAACAGCAGGAGCAATTAAATTCATATGGCTAACTTTCATACAGATGAAGGTCTCTTGTACCATGTGTCACATACTCAGTTTGTATGAATAAATATATTAACTTTGTTTTTCTAAGTGAAAATATTTTCCACATGTGAACAAACTTAAAAGCACATTTAAAATGTGCTTTTAAAAAGAAGATGCAATAATCAGATTTTAAACTTTGGCTTTAAATTTGAAACAGAACTTCAAGTAAGCCTTTGGGGATGGTTCTTTTTGAAGGAATGCACAACTCTTGTTACCTACTTCAAGGAATGAATGGCAACAGTCAGTCACAAAAATGCAACAGAACTTTTGGGGAGTGGGAGAAGGCTATATAAAACACATTTAAAAATCAAGGTTGTAATAGCCAGCAAAATTTGGGAAAGACTGAGGCAAAAGAGGATTTGAAATATTAATTATCCTCAAATCTTTGCTTATCAACCATTACTTGTTTCAGGGAAATAAATCATGTCATTTCCCATTCCCCAGGTACCACACAAATGGTATAATACAAATGAATGCTGCTGATTGGATCCCTTTGTTAAGGACTGGCAAAACTCAGCATACAGTAATGGCTAAACTGTGATCAGATGGGAAAAAAAAAAAAATAGAAGTTGTTCAGCAGTGTTGTGCCCTTGATTTTTATCTGCATGCATTTGGCCCATGTGGGCATGGGAGCCAGGCAAACACCATGAGGAAGGAATGGGTAGAAATGAAGCAAGGAGCCTTTGAGTGATGAGCTGCGCAGCACATTTCATTCTCAGGAAGATGCCCATGCAGACCCATCTATGAGATTCCTCCCACTTTCTTTTTGTACAGTTTAGCTTACACCTTGCTGGCTTTGCTGAGGTGCAGGAATTTCCAGGGAAAATCAACCCCTGGTCATAGATAGATAGTGTAAAAAAATGCAGAGCATGCTTTGGGAAACAACAGATGTTAGAGAAGTGGTTACTACTGCTTGAGGAGTAGTTCCCACTTGTAAGTAACATTTTGCTCTCCTTTGATGTGGTCTGTGTATATACCCTGCTGCAGAAGCCTAGCTAGCAATAAAATATCAACAGAGGTGGGTCTGGGAGCTATAAGAAGACAGTACAGGTACAAACTGAAAGGGGGCAAATGAACTCTTTTCCGTCACCAGATTGTTTGGACTGGTGCCACAGAAAGGATAACCACCTAGAAGGTTGAGAGATTGGGTATATCTTATCTAGGAAAATGGGAGGTAAGAACAAGCAGCAAACACATCACAGACCTTATTATCGAGCTACCAGTCAGAGTGCAAACTTGTGATGACTTCCCCCTCTCTTCTCTTTGCTCTAACACAGTCATGTGCCATCGGGCTTCTTCAGCGCTTGGGAACTGTTGCACACTTTGCAGCAGTAGCACTGGGAAGAAGGGCACCCTTCCCTCTGCTAATCTGTTACAAGAACAGGAGAAGCATGTTGATTGGGATATTTCTCACACGACATCCTTCTCACATGATGCCTTTCAGGAGTTTTGAGGTACAGTTTTTTACCTTCACATTTCATAGCCTTTGCTAGACTCTTCCCTGAATTAACTACTTTTTTTTTTTTTAATCTGTGTAGTTTGGCATTCTGTGACAAGGAGTCCCACGGACTGATGGTAAAATGAAGTGTTAATTTCTTCACTGATCCAACACAGTCTGAATGTTTTGCCATTTATTCTCTCTTCTTTGGCTGACAGTCATTGAAGGTGCATGCCTGCTCATTGGCCTCTGAGGTAGTTCTAGTTACATGTTGACAGTTTTTAGTAGGACACTCAGAAGTACTACAGTGTTTGATGACTTCTATTTCTTCTATCCTTTCCAAACAATTCTAAAGTGAGTGAGAAAACTAACACACAAGCTTTTCATAATATAACACAGAATGTTATCATATTTTTATTGTTTGCAAAATCAGTATTAAAATAGTTTTTCCATCTTTGCTATGTTTAACTAAACCAGCTGGTTGTTTTGTTGGTGTTGGTTGGTTGTGGTGGTTTTGCTTTTTGCTTTGTTTTTTTGGCTCATTGTTAAATATAGGTAAGAAGCCACGGCAAAAATTCCACCTAATGTTTTTTTAATGTAATTCTTTACCTTGACTTTTGAGACATCACTTCTCAAAACCCTCCTGAGCTGCATTTCCCTTCAGTACACAAAACAGACAACCTGAATGAATACGTAACTGGGGTATAGTGAACATTAAAATAAAGCAAATGCCCTATGGGAATACGTTTGTGTCACAAATCCCGTCACAGCTGGCTCTTGGGCTTTTGGCAGTCCCTGTCACAAGGACAAAGACACAATGTTTCAGAAACAACTGATGAGTCAGCTGCAAAATGTTGGGAGATTGAGTTCAGAGAAACCCATTTATTATATAATAAAATATTTCCGCTACATCCCATATTTGACATCCCATAAGAATACCAGTTCCAGGCTGAGCTAATAATACCACCTATTATTGAAATGGCAATAACGTACCGCAGCATCTGACCCTCTTGCCAGCTGCTTATAAACTTGTAAATCTTTAACCATTTGGGGATGTAATAGTCCATTTTTTCTGTTTTCATATGACCCATTTTGGGTTTTTTGTTTTTTTTTTTTTTCAGACTAACAGAATACTGTGTTTCTTTCCAAGAAAAGCTCTGGGGAGGAAAAAAGTCGTTTTGTTCCTGTGAAATAAGGTCTGATGAACTCTTGTTCAGAATCTGACATTGAGAAAGGAATAGGGGTTTTGGGCTGTAGGGAAGTTTTGAGGTTTTATTTTGCAACTCTCATTAAGGTCTTTTATAATTGATCCATTCACTGGTTTGAACTTCAAAAATAGTTCCCGACACATGCAAAGGTTCCTTAAACTTCACAGAGACAAACCAAAAAATGCTCGAAAGAACACCTATCATTTAAAATATATTTCTCCTTTCACTTTGGAAAACACAAAACAAGATGCAAAATAAGGAGCTTAAAGATGACCAAACACTTGCAAAAGATTTATTAGCATAAAGAAGTATTGTTTCTCTTTTTGTTATCTCTGCAATAAAACTTGAAATATGTTTGGTGACATTACATACTACATGCTTTATGGGAATGCTTTCAAGCCTTGTGTGCTCTACCCTGTGGAAGACAGGCTCTATTGCTCTGACCACTCAAATTTACTGCATTTGCACTGGCTAGACATTTTCAGCCCTTTTCCTAAGCTGGCAATTAAAGCCTCATTTACAGCTGTGCTCATGAAGATGAAGCTTCCATTGTATCACTTTTGAAGGCCTGGGATTAATTTAATCTGTGGCATAGTAAAATTCTGCTTTTGAGAATATAAAAGGTACGCAAAATATTAAAAACATAAGAAAAAACTACTATTCCTGAACAAAAACTGTTCTCCACCGCAAGGTGATAAACACAAGCAGGAAACAGAAAGAAGAGGAAGAAAAGCAGTAGTAGTTTGTACTCCTCTGGAAAGTCTGGCTTGTTAGCTGAGTGGACAGAGTTGCAGGGGAAAATGAAACTAGAGAATATGTAAAGCTGCGAGATGAGATCATCCCCCCAAAACAATCCTTCAAATTCATAGACACTTCTGGATTCATGAGGTGAGAATAACCAGCACTGAGGACTGTAAAATTCATTTGTAGCATTTGAATTTGTTAACATGTATTTGAAACCTGTCTCCTCCTAGCAGGGGGTGAAGGAGATGCCCTGGAAACCAAGGGCAAAGAAATGCAATTGTTTAAAAAAATGCTTCTTAAAATGAGAGTGACAATAGCCTGCATCCGGACAGCCTCTCAGCTAGCAGTCTGCACCAATCCAATCAAACGTTACAGCTACCTTTTAAGTTTTCAGCAGCGTGTTATTTTGCCACAGCCTGATCCTGCAAATGGCTGTTCCCAGGTGCATAATTACTCACACATGGAGCCCACTGAAAACAATGGGTGTCAGTGCATGAGTAACTACCTGGAGGGCTGAGATGGCTGAAATTGTTTCTGCACATGATAGGTAAATTGCAGATTTGCAAGGGGATTTTCTTTCATTTGAGTATTTGGGGTTTTTTGTTTCCAAAACTAAAATGGAGATAGGCCCACGTCAAAACACCCAGACAAAACCTTCTGAACTTTGACGGTGGAAATAGTCCAAACCTACAGCAAACTCAACATTTTGCATGTATAGTGGCTCTTTATAATGGGTTGGATCCAAGCCTCATGTTGAAAAAAATCCCCAAGGCAGTAGAACTTGGATCTGTACTTTCCGGTTTGAACCCAAACTGAGTGTTGCAAGAAATGGCTCATTACTTTATTCTGTAGTATTTGCCTCCAGAAATCTGTCATAGAACAAAGGCACATCAGCATTAGAAAAAAAAAATGATTAGTTATTTTTGGATAACCTGAAGGCCCTCCAAGTGTTGTAGCTCAATATTTTTTAGAAATGAAGTCCTATTGCAGAGCTGTTTTTGATCTCTCAGTGCAGACAAGGCTGACTTTTGCCACAATAAGAAAATCAATATCACACTTGGGGTGGCCAAAGTTTATAAAGATTGCAAAAAAGATCCTCCCATGAGGGGGACATGATGAAAAGATCGTCAGATTTTGGGTGAGTACCACTAAAAGCAGTAGCTCTTTTCTTTCTCTTTCAACTCTCCTCTTTTATTTATGGTATGGTATTCCTCTACCCCACCTGCAGTGATAGGAAGAGTCCTTCCGTTTGCAGTTGTCCATTCCCTCTTGGTCTCAGGGAAGGGATAGAGGCTAGAATTAGGGCAGCCTAACAGGAAAAGCCTGGCCAAAATACCCCAGAGCTTGCCATCCACATATCCCACCCTTACCTTGGTAAAAACAAGCAGCTGTGCATGTGAGAGCTGGGTATTAACGGCAACAGCCAGTCTTTGTCATTTCAAAGAAGGGAAAAAACAGGCCACAGATAAGAGTGATTGGATGACACTTCTGTCCTCCTTTCTCAGACCCCCTTCCTCCAGCCATTGGATGGAAAGTGAAGCTATTCAGCTAGATCCTAGCTTGTCATGGAAAAAAAAAAAAAGTGAAAAATCAAGCACTTGGCTGATTTGTTTTCTTGTGAAGGCAATTACAATTATTTTCATAGTTTATTTTGTCACTTTCCTTTGTTCAAAATTGGTTAATGTCAGAGCCAGAATGGTAGCTTAAAGTACCATGTCCCTATAGACTGCATGTCTTGAATCGTCTTAATGGACGAATGCAGGGCTTCTCCTGACTTGAACACATTCAGAAACCAAAACATGGTAAGAAAGAAGGGTTTATGACCTCGTATTCTTCTCAGTGCTAAAACAGGCTTCTTGTCTGTCTGAACTCCTGCACTGCTCATGGTTTCTGTAGCACTGATGTCTACAGCCTGAAAGCAGGGTGTCAGCAGCTGAGTGCTGCAGGGGAAGAACTACCACCTAGCTGTGCTGGTACTAGCACTGGTATCATTCAGAGATTTCTCTTAGCTGTTCAAACCATCACAAGATTTGGAAAACTGTTTTATAGATACCCCATGCCAGCCTGAGAGCAATGTTGAGGACTTGGCCCACCATTTGGCTGGGATTATGTTGTGTACAGCCTGCGATAATTTATTTTTTTCCTCCACCAAACTAGCAGAAACAAAGTACTGTTTGCAATGTAGACAGAGTTTTCTAGATTTGACAGCACTCTTAATTTTACTGAGAATTTTCCGCTAATGTCAAGCACCTTCACATCGACCATTGAGAGCCCCAGCTCTTCTCTATTTCCTGTCTCCATCAGTTGTTATTTCCTTCATTTTCTAGATGGCTAATACTTCTCTTCTTCCTATATAGGCCACATCTGAGCACTAGAAAACAGAAAATACAGTACTGGGAAATTAAATCCCATTTGCCTTGTATGCTGTTGTGCAATTTTCTAAGCAGAAATGTAGGCCTTATCTCCCAGTTCAGACATCATGCTTTATGACTGAATGCTGCTGGTGAAAATGGACTTGGTCACATACTGATTACAGAGGGTTGAGATTCTGACTCTGAAGATGTGAGTTGTGTGAAGGGTTTGTTTGTTTTCCAGGTTTGTTTTTTGAGGTTTCTTTAATTCGAAAGGGAACCTTAAATAGACTTTCATAAAACACAAACTGCTTTCAAGTTTTGGCATGATGCCGACAACTGTTTATAACTTGTTAAGGAAGTCATCTATCCTCACCAGTGTAGGTCAAAGAGATTTTCCATGTTAATGAGATGTGTTGGATCCAATATGTCAATGACAGTGCTTCATTCTAATCAGCAAAGAGAGGGCTCTTTAACCTACACAGTGCAGGTATACCCTCTCCCAAACTAAATGTAACAAGTCTGGAAATTATAAAATCACAGGCACTCGTTCCAAGGCCCTAGAGATGGTGGATGCTGACTTTCTTCATAGGTCTCACTTGTGGTAATAGAACCCTGGAATTCTACAGAGTAATTATCACTAAATTATAATTGCAATAATGGATGTGTTAAGCCACTCTAGCAAGACCAGTCTCCTGAATATAATCACCTAAAAAGGACGTATAGTTATTTTTGCTTTGACCCAGTGGAAATGTTCAAAATATCCCCGTGATTTTTGAAACAGCTACACACAAGTTTTGGTACTTTCCAGAACAGTGCAGATTAACCCAGTAATAGCCAGCAGTTTTTTATATCATGTGCTCTTAGAATATGCCTCTGTGTACTGTAGTTTCTTTTTAAGTCATTTGCTGCCAGATGAAGGGGATTTTTTTTAATGTATTTTTGGAAGCAAATTCCCAGAGCTATGACAGCTGTTCTGAAATGTGTTGTGACAAAAATACCCACACAAAGTGATTTTTTTTAATACATTTTCCAGTTATTGGGGAATAACTACTGGAGTAATTTCTTTGGAGCCTGTGTATTTCACGTATCAGCATACATCTATTACATTTCAGTATATCCATGTTGATACACATTAGCCCTTTTCTGTGTGTATTCCACCACTGTGGAGGTTTAAACTCTAGGGTCTCAAGACAAAATAGACTTCTCAGGACTGTGGCAAGTTCAGTACTCAGTTCCGCATCTCAACAAACCCCAGCATGCCAGCTTGGTATGCCTGATGTCCCAACCTCATCTACCTCTGGAGCAGCCAGCTGTGCTTGGCCCAGCTCAGCTGTTAGCAGCCTGTCCGATCTACAGTTTGTTCTCCTTTTGCTCAGATTATCACTCTGTGGAGGTCAGGGCTTATGAAGCTGCAGCAGTACCATTGGGCACTATTAATGGACATTTGCTGTGTCCCTGGCACACTCCACAGTGAAAACAAGGGGTTTACACTCAGAAGGCCCCAGGGATATGAAATAAATGCTGCTGTCAAAGACTTCCATCATAGCATGCTCCCTTCCTGACTTTGCAGAAACAGCTGGCGTGTTAATCAAGAAAGCATCAGAGCAAAAGATCTCCCAATCATTTTTAAGTGAGATGTCACTTATTAAAAGGAGATGGAGAAAATGGAGATTATATTAATCCACTCCGGATGCAGACAGGCCTTCTCCTGGTCCTTCACACCTAGATGTCTGCTTCCCTGATGCCTCTGACTTCAGTCGCTTACTGCCATTCCTGCTAACTTCTGTTACCTCTATTTTATACTACTGAGCCTAAAGGAACCAGAGAAAATGAATATTGTTACCAAGGGCAGAAAACCCTTCAACAGATGGGAAAATGATCCCACTTGGCAAGAGGCAATGTTTGGTACTTAAAAAAAGGAAAAAGCTTTTGGATTTCAGCCACCAAATCCAGTCCCCAATCTTATCCTGTGCAGAGTTATTTCCAAAGCTTAAAAATGTAATGTACTGCTGTGGATCACCCATTAAACTGTCTATTGAATGAGGTATAATGCTAAACAGGCTGAGAAGAGTCTACCATTCAGATGAATGCAGCTCCAACTCACAAAAAGTTCAGAAATGGTTTTTGTAGGGAGGATAACTTGGTGCTAAATAAACTTGTTTGCTGTGAAAGCCAAGATGTTAGAGCATTAAAAGCCCAGAAGAACATGGCTATTTCTAGGGGTTGAATCATGACACAAGTATGCAACAAAATGGAAACAGAGTAAAAACCAATACACAAAGAAAATTGCATGAATTTCCACCTCCATAACAAAAACTTAGCAACAACATACAAAGCCTGAAAAAAAGTGCCGTGGATTCTTGCTTTGAAGGCAATTTTTAAAGAGGTATTTTAGTCTGGTCAGTGGCCCTCTAAGAAGCCCACTCTGATTCCCTACTTCCTTTTACAACAGTGTGAAATGTGTCATTTTCAATTGATGTATGGGTGAAGTTTCAAGCAGCCACTGAATGTTGTCACCATGAAACATCATACATACAGTATCATAAAATAGCATCCTAAAGGCTTAAAAATTAAGAAAAACGTCATGTAACTCAAGCTTCTGGAACCTTTAGGCACTAGGAAATGTTTTTTTTTTTAAAACCATCTTATCATATTAAAAAGAATATTTTTCCTCCAAAGGACTTGGAATTGTTATGATTGCAATAAAACACCTTTGTTAATCCAGTTGCCCTCATGCTTCAGTTTTTAGGTACCATGGGTATATCAATGATAAAAGATTTGTGACATGAAACAATGAATTAAGAGCTGCATTTCTCTATTATTTGCATTTCTCAAGCCCCCAAATAAAAAAGTCTTAGTTATTAGGTGAGTCATTATGAATTTAAGTCATATAGTTATCAATTTGCATATGAGTACTCAAACATCACTTTGTACTTACCCTAAAGTGTTGACAGTCTATAGGCTGTGAGCAGAGAGAGACAGGAAAAGGAAAGAGAATACAGAGAACTCATTATATGAAGTATCTGCAGTTGCTTTATGTTGAAAACGCAATTATATCCTTCTTAGTCTACAACCATAATCTGTGACCCTGTAATAGCACAGTTTTACTCCTCCATCGTTCTGTTGAACTCAATTATTCAATCCCTCAGTGTCCTGTGGTGCCTAAAGCAGAAAGGGCGCTGGAACATGTGTCTGAAAGACCCATCCCACTTCTCTGTAGTGGCTTATAAAACTATCATTTATTAGAATATTATTTCATGGTTATGCTTTGAAGTGAGAAAACATGTGGGGCCCAAAGATTGTATGTGTCTTAATTCAACTTTTTCCTTGCTGGTATTTTAGAGAAAAAGCCAGATATGGGCATATACAGTAGCCTTCTCAGTCTCTTTGTTCCTCATGAGTCTCATTCTGTTTTAGTACAGCCTGAGGTATCTGTATGTTGGGTGTTTATAAAACATTGAAAATGAGCGTGCAGTAAGTGAGAGTTCTGGCCTCAGATTTTCCTCCCTTGAAAAACAAAATTGTCCTTTTTAGATGATGCCAAGAAGCATTGAGACAAAAATTAAGAGAACTTTGTAACTTTGCCCTAGTTGAAGAAAATAGTAACAAGACAACCTGCACCAAACATGGACATGAGCAGCCTCAACCCCCAGTGGAGATTCACATCAAGGTCATCTGTCAAATAAGCAACAGTGAAGTACGTGTGCAGATTGTTTCTTGTGACATATGCCCTTTGCTGGCACTGAAAGTAAGTAGTCTTCATCAGACTGTGGGACAATTTGTTTTAAATTACAGCTAAAATAGATACGCTGAATTTAAAGCAATAGGTCAAAACCAGAAAGACAAGGTCTTACAAGCATGATTTGTAGGTTTAGCACAGTGAAGGGCTAATATAAAGGCTTTTTCTCAAACAGCATGTGGAATCACTTACTTATGACTCAGTCATTTGCTTGAAGTGGTAAGGACTATCCCTTTGAATTATATTCAAATAGCAAAAACTTGTATAGAGAAAACAATGGACAATAAATGTATAAAATCCACACCTCTCACCATTATATGCACTCTCCAATGCAATAAAAGAGTTCCACCATTACACATGCAAACCTAAGAGTAAAGGGAACAAGCACTCTCTCCAGATGAAAAGACTTTTGCTGTAAAAACCTGACCGATGTCTCATGTAAGAAGTGTAAACCAGTAATTTAAGGGCCATTTGCTTTTACATGACAATCTCAAGAATATTCTGTTGTGACCTTACATTTCTGCTTCCCAGTCATGGAGGAAACACTGAGAAAAATGTGCAGGTTTTGTAGTTGGAGATTTTGTTAGGTTTTTAGGGTTTGTGGTTTTTTTTGGTCTGTAAAATTACAGAGACACAAACATTAATATTGACATCTCATAGCTCCCTCTAGATATCACATTACGAGAAACACATCTCCAGGACTCTAACCAAGGAAGGGGAGTTTTTACTTCCTCGAGGAAAAGGTTTGAATAATGAAATATTTTATTATGTCTATAGAGACATTACTTTTATTATGCTCTTAAGAATCTTCCTCAAAATACCTCAGGATTTCAAATTGTTTAAACATCATTAAATTAATCCTTGAATCTGCAGTTCACTGAGTTCAGGCTGTGCTGTATAAAACATTCTAGTAGCTGTCCAAACAAAGCAATTACCTTCTGTCAGTGAGAGCTATTGACACTGAGGAAAAAAATATGACTAAAAATAGGTGTCTGCTGCCAGCTTAACCCTAAAATATCAAAGACATCCACACTGCAACAGCCTAGATAGCCTAAATGGCATTAGATATGTTTGCTTAGATGCCTGAATTGCTCCCTATATACCCAAGATATTGTCCCACCTGAAGATCCATGAAGGAGATTATTATCTACAATCTGTTTGTAATTACAGTGCATAGGAGACTGTGGATACTTTTCTGCAGGGGATTTGGTTCGCCAACCAAAGATGCTCCCAGAAGGTTTGGGGCTCACTAGTGTGAAGCTGCCACTCCTGAGCCCCAATCAGAAGACACTGTAGGAACAGTATTTCTCATGCTCCAGCACACCTTAGCAGCAGTGGCCAATGCTGTTTGAACTAGCCCAAATGACATTGGCCTAGCTAAACTCAGAAACCCAAGTAAAGCTTTGCAGAGCTATAAGGACAAGGGTCTTCAGTAACACGCTGGCAGCAAACAGTTTGGGATAGTGCCATCTTAAAGTAACACAGCTATCTGCAAACTGAACACCTGTCCCCAGGCTAAGTATTCAGCTGTATAACAAATGAAACAAAATAGAAACACTTTGGGCAACTTAAAAATGTAATCCTTAGCAGTAGATACTCTCTTAAATCTTACAAATCCTAAGTAATTCTTGCATTACAAATATAGCAACACTCATTTGCCTACTTTCTATCATGATTCTCTGTCACAGAATCATAGAATCATTGAATAGTTAGGGTTGGAAAGGACCTTGAGATCACCTAGTTCCAACCCCCCTGCCATGGGCAGCGACAAATCACACTAAACCATGTCACCCAAGACTCCATCCAACCTGGTCTTGAACACTTCCAGGGATGGGGCATTTACAACTTCCTTGGGCAACCATTTCAGTGCATCAGCACCCTCACAGTAAAGAACTTATTCCTTACATCTAACCCAAATTTCTGTCAACTCAAACAGAAACAAAGGAGCTGCAAACATTCTACAAAGCCACTTGCAGAGGATATTACTTGCTAGGAATTAGTACAATTTACTTTCAGAGCAATAGTGATAGTGGCACAGACACATACATATATACAGGTATACATACCTATACTTTCAAATAAATCCTCTTAAAACTGAGCAGTCTGTCTTGGGTTACAAATATGCAATAAATGGAAAGTAAATTGAATGGATTGCTTGCTTCCTAAGACATGTTACTGAGGCTATCTTAAAGCCTACAATAACGTTAAATTGTGCCAAGAGTTTGTGACATTGGGGTAGTGGAACAACTGTTGAATTGAGTCTTATGCCAAGAAAAAAATATCTATAAAATCAGTAGCAAGTTTTGATGAATTCCACTATGGCATGACTGTATTTATGATTCAGAAATAATCTGTTCCTGCTGTGCTGTATGACCCTGTTACTGTGTGATCTCTCTTTAAGATTACTAGGCTGATCCCATCACACAGATCCTGAACAGTATTTACAAATAAGGTCTTTTGGCAGGCGTTCATTAGAACTGATGATGAAGGGACAAAACAATTGAATATCCCATTATCAATCTGTGAATCATCAAGTATTCTTACTTTCTGCTATGCATGCAAATCCCAGTAAAGGATGACAAGTGTCTATATACAGTAAGCACACAGAAATGCAGTAATATGCACATCTGTCAAAAAAAAATGATTTAATCAAATAATAGCAGTAGCATTATTTGCTGAATATTTCAAGGCTTTGATCAGACATAGAATCATAGAATAGTTAGGGTTGGAAAAGACCTTAAGATCATCTGGCTCCAAGCCCACTGCTCTGTGCAGGGACACCTCCCACTAAACCATGACACCCAAGGCTATGTCCACCCTGGCCTTGAACACTGCCAGTGATGGAGCATTCACAACTTCCCTGGGAAACACATTCCAGTGCCTCACCACCCTTACAGGAAAGAATTTCTTC
>JASSUY010051825.1:0-10344 GCA_032466535.1 Forpus xanthops | reverse complement strand
TATGCAAATTATGAAAATAATTTGGATGATTGCTGAAATTAATGTCGGGCCGATCTTTTGAACAAGGAAACTAATACCAAAATCTCTAGAAGATGGTAGGAAGCTGACAAAACTGGATGGAGGCCTGGTAATTATATTCAGAATGAGATTTCTCTTTTCAGCCTACTTTCTTAAGCACATGTCTCAAGAAAACCATGACCACTCTCCCCCCAGCACACAAGACTGTGTTTCAAACATGGGAAATCCCCTGGGACAACTAATTTCTGGGCAAACCCAAGGAAATTTTCCACTGCATCTGGAAATTTCCCTGGTACCTTTTCCCCAAGTTATTTGCCTTCTCTTTCATGTTTGAAAATGTCTGTTTAACAGATGAAGCAAAGTCCTTAGAAAAGCAGAAATCCTCCAGTCATTCAAATCATCATCATCTTGACTAGTTAGTGCTATACCTCAAAGGCCAAAACCTGCTTCAACGAGGGAGGCTTATCAACTGCAATGTCACGTCATAGTGAAGACTCAGAAAATAAAAGCACTCCACAAGGTTTCCATCCCCTAGTCATTTCATATACCACAAGGGTGAGCTGGACAGGGTTGTGACGTAGCTACATGACTTTTTGTTGTGTATGTTGTATATGCAGAGAAGCCAAAAAACTAGATGTTTTAACACATTTCATGGTGAAAAGGAGCGCTTCCTATCTTTCATTGTGTCTGTTATTATATATATATATTATATAAATTGACAATAACCGGTACAACAAATAATTGCTACCCATTAAATCGCAGATAAGAAGATTATTTTTCCAGTATAGCTTTTTATACAACATTATTTTGGAACATTAAGATAGTTAACTTTGAAATAAAACATCATATGAAAAATATTCCATAATTTCTTTTCCTCTCTTTTTGCACAAATGCAACATATATGATAGGGGTTTTGTCCATAAGATCACTCTTCATCAAATTGCTGGCCACAAGAGCTGAAATCATAATCTCATAATGCTCAAAGAGAGACTCAGAGAAAACTGTGAGCATGTCACACAAACTTCATTCTATCTAGATCAACATGAGTGCATTCTAACATGAATAGCTGTGTACAGACTGACCATTTTATCTGGAGTGGTTGCCTTTGCATTATTAAAACAATCAAATACTCACATGTATTTATTCACAGTAATATTTCAGAGTGGAAGAAGTGCACAGAGCTGTGTGTTCCAGCAGAACTGTAAGTGAGAGCACAGTGAAAGTGCCTTTAAAGCTAAGAAAATCATGTGAGTCCTTGTCATCGTAACCCTTTTAAATGAGGAAGATAAAGAGAATGAAGATAAAAGTCAGTATATCAGATTAAAAAATAAACTAACAAACAAGAAGAAAAAAACTAAAAAAAACCCCAACCTTAAACATTATTTATATTAAGAGGGCTATTTTTCGTATATTCATTTTTTTTATTAAAATAAAAAACATAATGTGCAGTAGTCACAACTGTGGGAGAAACAATAATGGTTTGTGCACCACCCACCAGAATTTTATTTATGATTCTACAGAAGTTTACTTGTGTATCTGGCCTTTTAGTTTGTAAATCACATCGTTGTGTGCGAATAACCAGAATGCTTATATATTATGAAGGTGGGCAAATATTGCTTTGGTAATTAATTAGATTGAGTGTAGTTTCCTTTTGAGGAAAAGTATTTTAGAATAGTTCTTGTTGGACAGCAGAAATCAAGGTTATCTCAGTGTGTTTCTTTGTAGGCAGCTAGCATTCAAAAAACTGCAAGGTAAACCTATCTTTCACGCTCTCAATTCTCAGTTACAATTAAATATTATTCCTTGTAGCATTCATTGAGTAAACTCTATAGATATCACCTGGTGACTGACATGAAAGCTGCTTCAGGTCCAGTTCAATATCTTTCACCTATATTTTGAAAAAAATATTGTGAGCTTTTGTGGGCTCAGAAATATTTGGTTTTACTCTGCTTGAAAATGCAACACTGCTTAAAAATGAAAATACAGTTAAGTATGTCTTAGTAATTTGAAACTGGTGTGCCACTCATGTCCTTCATTTCAAGTTCCTGACAGGAAGTCTGCTCTTCTCAGCAACTCTAGTTCAGATCCTGGTTATCATAACCTCAGTGTATGAATAGAACATATACAATAAACTGGATTCATTGAAACCTAATTTTAAAGTGCATTTTTCTACCCCAAAATTCAGGCAGGATTGAATGCTGGCTGTGATTCAGCCTAATTGAGTATAACTAAATTGAAAGCCATTTTTAGCAAGCTCAGCTCCATGCTGTCTCTTGTATATGCTTGTCTCAGCAAGCAGCTCTCAGTTCTCCTCAGTCTGGAACTGGAAGTCCCAACTCATACTGGAAGTTTCAAATCCCTCTTGGCTCTCTATTCAAACTCATTTGGAAGACTTTTCTGGCATATGGGTGAAATTCCCCTTCTCTTTGAACTATGCAAACACTTCCTGACTTTAACAAATGTAGGACTGCAGGTATTCAAACCAGCACCCACCACTTCCAAAAAAGTGTTACATTTCTTTGTCTTTTTCCACCACATCAGAAAGAAGGATGTATTAAATTATGATTATAGATAGGATAATAGACAGGAAAAGGTCCCAAAGCCCTGTGATGCTTTCAGGGTTCTCTAGCTTGTGAACAGGCCTTATTTCCAGGATCAAAGCATCGTGACTGACTTTGGTGTGCACATCATCATTGTTAAAGCAGTCACAACCATACTGACCATCTTCATGCCACATATTGTGACAACTGAATGATCTCTGGCTTGATGACTATCTCCTCTTTTCTTCACATCTAGCCATTTACACACCATGCAATGCAATTTAGCAACTTTGCATCCTGTACTCAAAAGACCTTTATATAACCTATATATTTCTGACCAATTCCATCTTTCACTGGGGCGGGGAGATCTCATCTGTATAGTCAAGTTTCACCAGACCAAGAAATGTTGCTATAGGACTTCAAAGTTACATTGCGGATATTTGCTCCCAACTTGTACTAGCAATGCTTACTTGGGGACACAGCTGTTACTACAATTCAGGGCTTTATATTCCTCATTGAGAAAAGATTTTGTTCTTGGGAAACCAGTGTCATGAATGGGTCATGCAGATGGCCAGCAATGACTCTTTGCATTAGGAGCCAATATTCAAAGACCGTTATTGGGCACCTGTTCCAGTATCAATTAAAAAGTTAATTTCTTGTGCAACTTTGTTACTTCAAATCATATCAGTCTAGCCTTTGTAGATCTGGAGCTCCCACCTCCGTTTCTGAAAGTTAATTTTCACTACAATCTTGCTCCAGGAGAATCCAAAAGGTTGTTTCTCTTTTTCCAAGAGTATCCAGAAAAATTCTGTTTCTCTCACAGCTGTGTCTGCTCTGCAAAGGCTTCATCTTACCTTTGTTAATTAATTTTCCATTGGGCTGAAACTACAGTGTTGATTTTTTTTTATATTATTTTTTTCTTATATTTATGCATATTTTTATACTTTAGAGAGAGATAAAGAAGGAGGGAGGGAGAAAGGGAGAGAGCATGGTTATGGAGAGAAGAAGGGAAAGAATGGAAGGAGGGAAGGAGAAAGAGGAGGGATGAACATGATGTGCTTTGCTTGAGGGGAGCTTCTCTGAAGCTTGTAAAGTTTCAGTGTGTTAGTACAATACTAGTGGTATGTAGAATGTGCCTTGGAGTATATGAATCATAGTATAGAGGATTGGCAGTTGTAGCCCAAAAAGAATAGGAATCTACAAACTTCAAGAATGCATGTGGATCGTAGGTTATTAAACCCACATGCTATCAACTACACCTTGTTGCCTGTGTGTGTGTCTTAGTCCATAGCCACTATTCCAAAAAATGAACTGAGACATTTGAACAAGTGGATAGGGAAGCCATGGTCATGAAAGAGGAGAGCCAAACCAATCCAGTAGATATACCAGCCAGATATGGACAAATATGAACTTTTTTCAGTAGCAGGCAATCTTGGAATACTGACCAAAGTGTGTTCTCCTAAGAAACCTGCTTGAGTTTCCTGACAGCCTTCAGTAGGAAGATGAGTTATAAGAAGTTTCTTGACAGCATATCCCTTACTAGGTGAGTTTACAAGTGTGTTTTTCTATTGGTTTCCTACTGTTATTGAGGTCTCTATTAAGCCTAAGGAATTTGAAAGGTCTTGCTGATGACTGGTGCCAGATAACTGAAATGCATATATCCTCTATAGGTTGCAAGCTCAGCTGTCTGCCTCTGAAGCATTTGATTTCTCCCTCCAATATGATATTTGTCTCCCAGTTTTCAAATTGCTAAAGTGGGCACATAAAATAATTGGATTGCATCATATTTGCACACACAAATATTCCCATTTTGGAAATATTTGAGTAAGTTCATCTTTTGTACTCATACATGACACTGCATTGAATGCATAATTTATTACTTATTTTCAGAACAAATAGCCTGGAAAAATTGCATGCACAATTGATAGTAATTTTAGTGTGCAACCTGATGTTGGAGCTTATTAACATATTCATTCTGTCTAAGCTCTGTGTGCAAATTCAAACCTTGATGTCTTCTAACAAAAATTGCTCCAGGCATCAGCAAGAGCATGAACATCATATCAGTACATGGTACAAATCAGAACGAAACACAGGAGGAGGTCATGGTGAAGCACAAAGACAATTATTTAAATTCATCCTACAATGGGATCAGAAGATTTAAAAAATATTTTATGGAAAACATTTCACTATCATGATAAGCAGAAAATTATTTCATAAGTCTGCAAAACTTTTAATGAGTTTGTATGAAGACTTCACACCAAAAAAACCCCCAGAGACAGTAGTAAAAACTTAACTTACAAAATGAACTACTGTAGTTTGCTTCCTTTTTTTTTAATTAAATGAAGTCACCAACTGGATAAAGACAGTACTTTCAGACTGTCAGTCTCCTTTGTTTGCAGTGAAGTAATTTTACATTCACAATGAACACAGTTCCTGCAGTAGATTTGGGCACCTTTTAAAGATAAATCATCATCCAGAAAGAAAAGTCATAATCGCTTTTTCTCTCTACAACAAATCAGAACTATAGAAATGTAAATATGGAGATCCTGATACTGAGTAGGCATACATGCACAGAGTGAGAAAAGATGATTCTCACACAGAAGAGGATTCCTTAGCCACCTGTCCTGTGTGAGGGCAATGGCATCATGCAATTTTCTTAATTACTATCTATGAAATCAAGACAGCATAGCAACAGTGTAGTAACACAAATTGTTCTTTGCATGCAACACAACTACATATACAAAACCATCAAATCTTAAACAAATAACTGACAACTCAAGTATGGCTTTCAGCATTGATCATTGCATAAGAGGATTTGACAAGGTTACAATTTGTGTTACTAATGGAAATTCTTTTCAAGAGATAACCTTTGGGTTATAAAGAATGACAGATATTCAAATATTCGCAAATGAGTATTTGAATTGAAATATTCTCTTCCTTTTTGCTCCCCAACAGAACTTCCATCCTTCATTGCAGTGTGTCATACACACAACTCTATCCTTAACAGCTGTTATTCAAGACAGCTGCAGAAGACCATTTGAAAGTAATATTTTGCTCTGTGTGACATCTTGTTTTTTTCTCCTCAGAAATCATAATTTTTTTACACATCTAGTAGTCTTCCTAACAGGAAACCAGCTCTGCCTGTCATTTTGATTGGGGAGGAACCTTGTTTTCCAGGTCACTGGCTTGAATTCTGGAAAGCAAGATATTCATGAGGGACCTGTATGGGGAATTTACATCTCAGTACAGAGTTTTCCTCTCCATTTATTAGCATGCGAGGTCAGTGAGTTGCTCTCTTGTCAGAGGGAAGATAATGGCTGCTGCATTGCCTCCTGCTTATTACACACTCAGTGCATCTGACCTTCATGAGAGACCCCCAAAGCATTCTGATTTTTGTCTTCTCTCATACCTTAAGTCAAGCCCCTTTTCTCATGAACCACAATCTGTGACTTTCGGTAACACTTTGTTTTCTGTCTGCAGCCATATCCTAACGTAAAAATATTATTGCTACACATTCCTTTATTTCACAAAAAAAAAAAAAAAAGGATGCTTCCATTTAATGTTATTTCAGTGGAAAAACAGAATGTTACTACAGTTAAAGCTATAGTAACCTCTTATTATTTGTTAACACTTTCTTTACACATTATTATATTACATTGTCAGAATAATTACAGTGTAATTATTGTTCTCTACTGCTCTATAGTTTTAAAAAAAGATAATAGTGAATGTTTTTATTCTGAGCTCCTAAATTTAAGAAAAAAGTCTATACACATTTAGTACACGCTTATAATCTGTTATGCTCTCATTCACTAAGTGCTTCTCATGTTAAATACACAGCAAAGTCAGCAACCACAAAAGTGAATACTGAGTTTTTACTTTATTAAGGCCTTATCTAACACATGTTAAAGTCAATAACTACAAGAATGCCATTTTACATCATTTGACTTTGTATCTGACCCTTTTCTTATAAAGGTTAGCAGGATATTATGTGAACTGTCAAGTTAACAGTACAATAGTAATGAAGACAGTGTGACCAATGCCATGGTAAAGTCACAAATGTACATTTAAGATTCAAGTTTCTCTACCTCATGGTAGATATCTCATGAGGAAGAACTCATTTGTGAGCATATGCAAATGACCTTGTGATGGGGTGGGTAGGAGACATGAGCGATTTCTATTAAAAAAAAAAAAAAGTTTAAAAAAATTAAGTTTTCAAAATATCTTTAAAAAGAAATCAGTTTTAATGGTTTCATTTTTCTGGACAACACTGCTTCCCACAACAGAGGACATTAGTGTCATTCATTGGAAAATATTATGGTTAAACAATCCAGTTCATGCCAGTGCTCTGCGGCAGCACTCAGTCAACATCTCTACACTTTCATAAGATGACTAACTCTCCAATTATTCTGTCTTAGATGTAAATAGTTCTATGTACTGGATAAAAAAGGGATTTAAAAGGGTATATAAGTAATAACATCTAACAAAATGAAAGTAAAGGGAAAGTGTAGGGACATTTGACTAATGCACACAACTTTTCCATTAATTTTTAGATTTTCTTTTATAATGAAAACATTCATAGACCTAAGACCCAATTTTAAATTAATAAGTGATTGAATGAATGAATAAACAAATCCAATTATTTCTGCTAATAATGTTTTACATCTCTCCTATTAATTTGAAAAGATCAATTGGTTCTCCACAGCTACACATTGGAAATTTTCTTTTAATTTATGTCACACTGAATGTTGCCTAATTCATAAAATTGAGACAGGCAGGTCATTGGCTTCTGCTGCTGTGAGAATGCATCAGTATAAGATGAGGTTTTGATGAACTCTACCCTTTTTAGCAAAACTTTTTCATAAAACAGCAACAAACAGCTAAATCCTAAAAAAGCAAGAGCATGCACATAGTTCATGTTCAAAATCCTAAAACCTACTCCCTAATCTGATTTGGCTTATCTACAGTCTGGTACAAAAGCAGAGTTAAAAGTCCTAAAAATCTTGAGGAGCACAGGGCTTTAGGAAATTTGGGGAAAGAGAGAAGGAAAAAATACAGCATAGAGTCTCATCTCTGGTTCACAATTCAATTCCAAAATCTAAAACCACATCACTGAAGATGAAAAGACATCCTTCTAATAGCCGAATTGGTTCATATTCTTAGACTTATTGTAAGATGTTAAATTTGCAGAAATATTATTGAATTTGAATATGTTTTTTGACTTAGTAAGTGACAGGAGTCTGAGGAGTGCATGGTATTTACATTTTCAGACAACATATGGGTACCTAATATAAAGGACAAGATACCACTGAAGAGAAATGCAGATGTAACTGAAAAAAAAAAAAAAAGAACAAGCACAATACAAGAAAAGGTGTCTTTGTAAATCAGTACAACAATAAGGTTCCTGTTTTGCATTTGAAAATATCAGTTTGCTGCTTTATTTTCTTGCAATTATTTGAAAATAATCTGGATAACTTTACAATCAAGGTATTTCCTCTTGGCTCCCTGGTATACACCAGGCTGCCTGAGGAGATGATCGACATCCTAAGGTGTCCACAGCATAATCAGTCTGAAGAGCCTCCAGTATTAAAATTCTAACTAATGATAATCAAAAAGAAACAAAAACAATAACAAGATTGTGTTTAAAAGCCAAGAGATAAAAGGCTACATCTGATTTAATAGAGCAGGTAGATGATTTGTCTATATGATGCTAATTTGTATCGCTGAGGTATGTGCCTTTTACGCATGTGATTTTTACATGAGACAGGTACTCCTCAGGTGCCTCCTAGTGCAGAATTGACCAGAGTGTACACAGAGAAGGCACTTGTGATTATTCAGTAAAAACCGTTCATGCAGATGTAGAAGTGAGCATACAGGACAGTATTTTGTACATCATTAAGATAGTTAGATGTTCTGTATATAGATGATAGAAGCCTGTAGAGATGCATTATGTACATGCTAAGGAGATTGGGCAGGGCCACAGGCTGGGGAGGTTTTTAAAACTGGTCAGAAAATATTTTGAGGAATATTATTTACCTGATGCAGGGGAAGACACTTTCTATGGAGACCTCCATTACCATCTGATCTGCGACCAACCATCCTAAGACATTTCATTCATCCAAGAATCATTATATACCACCATCACAATATTTTTTAGCAAGCACTGTGAATTTCTATGCAACAACAGATGTGATCAAATACTGGTGAACAAATAGTCCTGCTGCAAAATAAATTATTTCCATAATAATTTAAATAGCAGAGCACCAGCTAGATATTGAGAAGGGAAGTTACAGTGGGGTTCTGCTAAGATGCAGATGGTGGGAAATGATCTGTTAGGTGAGAGAGGCTCTTTTCTTCTGAAAGTGGGATGTTAGGCAGTATGTCTTCATTGCATTATTGCTGCAAGTGGGAGAACATGTTAACTTATGGTGTCGTATGAGAAAAGAGAGCTTGTCCACTGGGCTAATTTTCCCCAACTCTGACCCCTACTATATACAGCAGATTTGTGAACTTTCAGACCAATCTTGGAGAGCATCATTGATACAAGTTTTCTGAAAGTGCTTTGTACAGTAAAGGATGAAGCAGGTTTGAAGTGAGATTATCCTTTTAGAAGTGATAAGATGAAGAACATTCCCCTGAGGTCTGTCTAGACCATATTATGTCTGATGAATTTCAGAAGGCATGTTAGGCCAGTATAATTGCAGGGGACACAGGACTTACGTACTTTGTTTCCTACTGTTCAGCTGAACCTTTCAGGACTTTTAAAAAGCACTGCTGTAACACAAGTCTCTGTTCTGCCCTGGACACAGATGTATGCATCTTATAAAAGTCTATTCTGTGCAGTAACTAACTGAATAAGACATTAGACAGCGGTCCAGACATTCACATGGAAGTCACATCATTCCTATTTCTGCATAAGAGGAAGAGACTACCCCCATTGTAATTTAGGATGAAAAAGTACTTCTGGAAAGCAAATTGGGTACGCTGGGGACTTCATTCAGCTGGACTTTATTCAGTTGTGTTTCTTACTATCATCTCCAAAGTACAATTACGTCACAACTGTGGTTTTTTTTTTTCCAAAGATCAAGATATAACTTCTCTCAAAAACAGCACTGGTGGCTTTGTCTTTGGATGTCTTAAAAAAAAACATGGGAATGGTTACCAGACATAAGAAGTCAAAGCACAAAACCGGGCACAAAAAAAACCAAAAAAACTTCAAAAATACATTTAAACAGCCAATGAGGAACAAACTAGGCAAAATGATAAAAATCTATGCTTTGTCAAAGGCTGATCAGTATTTTTTGTCTTTGCAGCCTGGGACATGAAATCATCCTTCATATAAGCCATGATCTGTGTTAACTTAAAGATTCTGTTCAAATAGAATTTTAGTTTCACAGCAGATTTTCCATGAGAAGGGGACTATTTTAGAGTCTTTTTTTTTTTCTAAAAAAAGGTATCGTCTGACAACTTCATACCTTTATTATTACCTAATCTCCCATGGGTATGAGGTGGAAAATCATGGGGAGCCTTCCCAAAATGCAGTAGGTATTCTCAGTAATAGATTTTTGCTTTATCACTGCAACTTTCTATATGACAAATAATGTACAAAGAAACACAGATGACAAGCAAATTCATGCACTAGTGTAATATACAGGAATAAGATGCAGATGTTATGTAGAAATAAAACAAAATAAATTAAATGTAGAAGAAGGTTGTCATGGGTTCAGCAGCAGCAGCAGTCATTTTTCTTTAAGCAGTAGCTGGTGTAGCACTGTGTTTTGGATTTTTA
>JASSUY010051814.1:0-44172 GCA_032466535.1 Forpus xanthops | reverse complement strand
AAAAAAAAAAAAAAAAACAAAAAAAAAAAAAACCAAAACCAAAAAAAAAAAAAACCACACAACAAAACACAAAAAACCACAGAAATTCTATTTGACAAGCAAATGACACCAGAAAAATACTCAGTACTTAAAGGATTTTTTGATCAAGTAGAGCACCAAGAAATGCTAGGAAGTTCAAATGCAAGGTCTTGCACCTGGGCTGGGCAATCCAAAACACAAACACAAGCTGAGCAGAAACTGGATTAAGAACAGCCTTGAGGAGAAGGATTTGGTGGTGGTGGTGCTGAGAAGCTCAACATGACCCACCAATGTGTGCTTGCAGCCCAGGAAGGTAACTGTATGTGGGCTGCATCAAAAAGGAGCATGACCAGCAGGTCAAGGGAGGTGATTCTCCCCCTCTACTCTACTATCCTCAGTTCCCACATGGATTCTCCCCCTCTGCTATCCTCAGTTCCCACCTGGAGTACTGTACTCAGCTCAGGGGCCCCCAACACAAGAGGGTCACAGACCTGCTGGAGCAAGTTCAGAAGAGGCCACCAAAATTAGCAGAGCTGGAACCTTTCCTATGGAGACAGGCTGAGAGAGCTGTGTTTGTTCAGGCTCAGTAAGAGTAGGCTCCAGGGAGACCTTAAAGCAGCATTTCAGTACTTAAAGGGGGTTTATGAGAAGTCTGGAGAGGGGCATTTTATAAGGACATGTAGTGACAGGATAAGGGGGAATGGCTTTAAACTCAGAGAGGGTAGGTTTAGATTAGATATGAGAAAAAAGTTCTTTACCATGAGCATGGTGAAGCCCTGGCACAGGCTGCCCAGAGTAGTTGTGGCTGCCCCACGCCTGGCAGTGTTTAAGGCCAGGCTGGATGGGGCTTGGAGCAACCTGGTATAGTGGAAGGTGCCCCTGCTTGTGGCAGTGGGGTTGGAACTGGATGATGCCTTTCAAACCAAAATATGCTATGAAAGTTACCTGGAAGAATGAAAATGTTTGAAAAAATGCTTTAAGAGGTCAGAATACCTGTTACGACAGGTGGTACACAGGGTAGTTAGAAGAAACATGTTCAATTGGAAGTACTACTGTCAAAGAGCCCTGAGACACAGAAAATGTATAGGACCTAATTGAACAGAAAACAAGAAAGCCCACAAAAGGCTTGAGTGTTTTCTGTGCATCTCCAAAATTATATCTGAAATTACAGGAAGGGCTGACTCAGTTCCCAGTGCTGGCATAATAAGCACAAGACTTTCACTGTAAAGGTGCACCATCCTACTACCATTCAGAATATTTCTGAATATTTTCTTAAAAGATGCTTTTACACTGAAAGTATGTATAGCATATCAAATGGCCACTGCCTGTTAAAGTTCAACAAATGCATTAGGATTGACTTTCAAGTAAAGTTTGCCCTGTGCACTCCATAGTGTAATAGCTATAATTTCAAGATATTTTCACATAATTTGGCTATTTTATTTAAATAAATCCTGAAAAATTATTTTACATTCTTTAACATAAAAAAAACGCACTGCCTCAATTTCATTTTTTTAGCATGAACATTCCTATCATTGTGTCACTTATGCATTAAACCACCACAAATTAAAAGTAATAAAAACTCACTACTAACTAACCGCTAACCACTGCCTTCAAATGCACATATTAGGCCAGGAATACAGCCCTTTACCAGAAACTGCAAAGAATTCTGCATGCAGGAAAGTCCTTATGACTGTTATCTAGGTCTGCTTTTTAAACATGAACTTGAAGAAAAAAATTACAAGAGGGATGGAAATTCAAATTTCAATTTCAGTTCCAATTTCGACGCCAGAAAGGATCATTATAATAATCTGGATTAGTTTCCTAAATGCTGCAGACAAAAGAAATCCAGAATGTAGTGTCATTTCATGGTCACAGCTGATTCTCATGCTTCTTTATGCTGTAGCCAGTCCTTCAGACAAGTATAAAAACCTTAGCTAGAAAAAAAAAAAAATCGAACAACAAACTTCTCAAATACCTTAACAGCTATTTACCTTCTTTGTTACAAACGCATGGTTAGCTTCCAGTCTTGAAATTATGCAGGGAAAATAAAGGATGCTAAAGCTCAAAATGTATAAAAGAAAGATGAAACCCAAGCAACGACACTGAGATCCTATCAAGCCACTCCCTTACACTGGAGAAATCCAAATTGCTTTATTAAGGAAACAAAAAAACAACTGTAAGCCATATAGATGTAGAATGTAAGAGTCAAGAGAAGCAGCCAACTATTCTTTCTCACAAATACATAACTAAACAACTTGCTGTGACTCCTGTATACAAAGCAGTGAATACATTCAGATCTACAACAACACCATACTGCCGATAAAACAGGAGTTAGGTGCTACTGTGCCTGGTAGAATCTGGTTCTACTCCTGGTAGAAACAAGTAACAAGTACATCAGCACTCTGTGTGACCATCTAGGTATTGTAAACAACAACAAACAACAACAACCCACCCTATTTTTTTCCCCTTTTTAACTACTAGAATCAACTTTCATCTTTCACGAAACAATCCAAATTTGATTTCAAAGTATGCACTTTTTGTTAAGTTATAATGCATTCACAGTTACTCTTATGCTTTTGCATATTTTTTTCCTCTTACCTAGGAAAACAACCATCTGTCATTAGTAATAAAGATAACAGAAGAGGCATTTCAACCCCTCAGAATCTATACAGATGATTCATCCATGGGTTGCATCCCTTAAAGTGAAACAGTTTATTTTGATCATCACTATATACAACATGAAAAGTTATGTATAACATTCAGAAATACCAGATGAATGAAAATTAATTTCTTCCAGTGTAACACTGCTCTGTAAACCTAATATGTAACAGAAAAATTATTTACACTGACTGCATTTTGAGGGCTCAGTTACTCCCAAGATCCTTCTATTGGTATTGTACTACACTCTGAATTAAATTGAGCTCCTAAACACTTGGCTCCTTCTTACCACTCCATTCACCACTTCTTACACTACTGTTGCTAAAGTTTCCTGTATTAAGCCCTATGAATTCTTACATGAAAGCCACACTTTCTTCATGCCTCCTTTTATGCTACCTAGCTATTTAAAACTTTTTCCCCAACTGACCCTTGTTATTAAGAAAGTCAGGAAAACTTTCCAATTGTTTTAGATTGTATCAACTCTGGTACTCAAAGTTTACTGGAAAAAGTCTTTTAGAATGGCCAGAGATACAAATTACAATTTCACAAAGCTGCAAAGATATAAGAACATTAAACGTACATCAAACCCACATATCCATTTCATATAACAACTGAAGAACAGTAAACTGGTTTGGCCAATAGTTACTTCCCTTTTTTTAATTAACTGTTTACTTTAACAGTTATTCACAACACATATTATAGAAAGAACCTTAGAGTGATTTCCCAAAAAGATGAACTAGGACTTCATGGTATAACAGCCACAGAGAGAGAATCTGCTCAGAGTATCAAGGCTTCCTAGAACTCCAAAACAAAATATTACATATTATTGGACTACATATGCCAGGATGGAGATGGATTTTTTTTCCATTTTTAGTTTCAGAAGAGTTGATTCTTTAATACTCTTTCATGTCTTTTCCATCCCCTCATTAGTCCTGTCATCCTTCTCCCAACTCCTTTTGTCTTCCTTAACTCTTCATTTTTATTCCCTACATTCACGGGATGCATATCAAACTGAGTATTTTCTTGACAGTATTTTCAAAAGCCCACCTCCTTCCTGTTATGTCTTGGAAATGCACTTAAGGTTCCTGGCTGCTAGCCTCCTTGACAGGCATCACTGTAAATTATAACCTAAATCACCCCCTTGTTATCTCTTACTTCTGTTTTTCTAAAATCACAGACACAACTTTCTCTCATTCCTTCCTCAACTCAATTTTATCCTCTTTCTAGATCAAGCTGAAATTTCTCATCCTCACCTTCCAGGCTGCACAAGTTCTGCCCATCTCACATGCCTGATGACAGCCTGTATTTCACTAAATCCTCTTTCCTTAGAGGTGACATGGAAAGAAAAACACAAGGGTTTCAGGGGTGGGTGTTGGTTTTCAGTTGTTGTTGCTGTTTGGGTGGTTACTTTTGGGTTTTGTTTTTGTTTTGTTTGGGTTATTTTTTTTTTGTCATTGATTTGTTTTGGGAGGTCTTTTTTTTTTTTTTTTTTTTCTTCTTTATTATGAAAGCATGACAGGTTCATAAACAGGAGCCAAATTCCATTTGGGTGCCCACCCACCATCAGAGATACCACACTACCACAAATCCTGCAATAACAGGCTACCTGTTTTGTTGTTTATAGGGACGGGTCTTGAGGACTTCCTGGATGACTCAAAATTATAACTTTTAAACTCTCAGTGGAACAAGGTGAAAGTGCTACATATTCAAACTGAAGCATAAAGATAAATGTAATTTAAGAGTTAACAACTGTCTTTCCTTTCTGCATTTCAGTCAAAATAGTTATTAGGTTGCACTTTTTAACATCACTCCAAAAAGCAATTACAGCCTCTTCCCATTAACCATAAAACCAGCAAAAAAACCAGACAGGGCCTGCTAAGCTTTGGTCGTCTTTTGTTGCTTTATTTTACGTGCATGTCAGTGCTTTCCATACCTGCGATACCTCCCAAGCCCACAGAAACCGGACAGTCTTCTGCAGACCCCCACCATTCTCCCCAGAACCCGTTTCAGCCCAGACACACCTCCTCCTGCCCAAACCCTGCGGCGCACACCCTGCACACCCCACACACCGCCGCGGAGAGCACACCGGTGACTGCGGCACCTTTCGTAGCTTCACGAAAGCGCTTGCACAACTTCGCACCGACCACCAAACTTCCCAGAGAACACGAAATGAACCCAGACGCGTGCCTCTGGCTCAGGCCCTGTCCCACTGCCACAACTCGGATTCCCCGCGCCCAGCGGCCCGCCCCAAGTCCCCCGCAGCCCACCAGAGGCAGCCCGAGAGACGCAGGTGGCTCACGCGCACGCCCGAAGGTTCCCTCCCGCTGAGCCCTCCCCGTACCTGTCCATGGACTGCGGCAAGGCCAAGCCCGTCTGCTCCGACATGGCTCCTAGGAGAAAGAGCGGGCCTAGCCGAAGGCCCAGAGCCTGACAAAGGCGGCCCTGGCGACTACAAAGCCACGCGTCACAAGCGTGGAGGTGGAGAAAGGGAAGCGAAAGGCAGCGAAATCACCGTCCTGCGGCGCTCCCCCCGCCCCCCCCACTATCCACAGGCAGGGACGAAGCGGACAACCAGCAGCCGATGCAAGACGCAGTAATCCGCAGCAGCTGCGCGGCCCAGGCCGCCGCGCTGCCGGGGAGAAACACACAGAGCCGCCTCTGTGAGGTAAGCGCCGGCGCGTCTCCACGGCGCGCCCGCCCCCCCACCACAACACGCCTGCGCCAGGGAACGGGCGGCCGCCCTGCGACACGCTGGGAAGTGTAGTTCTGCCGCCGCCGGGAGTTTAAAGGTCCGTCTGGGCGAACCCGGCTCTCCCTTCCTTCGGCGATACCGCTCCCTGCCCTATGTCTCTCCTTACTACTGCCACGTAGTCGCTGCCCGGCACCGCGCGCGGGCAGGTAGGGAACGCGGCGGCGGGGTAGTGGGGGTACGCAGGGAAAGGTCAGCACCCGTCCCTTGCCCGCTGTGGTAGCTGCCACTCCCGCACGTACAGTGCCCACCGCCGCCCCGACTCTTCTGAGGGCCTGAAGGGATGGGGCAGTGGGAGCGGCCGCCGCCCTTCTTGCGCAGCGACAGTTGCCTTCGGCGGCGGGTGAGAGGCGCAGCACCGATGCCGCCTCACGGGAGGAGGAAAGCGGAGAAAGGCCGGGCCGCCGTCTCTGTGCCCTCGGGGTAGGCTTTTGGGGCAGGAGCTGCAACCCTCGCCATTCCTTCGCCTGCCGAGCAGCTACAGGCAGTTCCAGCCCACTGCTTGGCGGGCTGGCCTCCCGGGGCCTGCCCTTGGAGCGGAGAGGCCAGAAGGAAGAGCTGACCCTGCCAGGTGCCTGCTCTAGCTGGCTGGCGAGACTGGCAGGGGTTGGCACTGCGGCAGGAAAATTAATCCGGTTTTGTGGGCTTGCTGGTAATGGTAGGCACAAGCACCCGGCGTCCTTGTAAGTGGCTCATCGTTCTCGATGGAGGGCTGGTGGCCACTGGCTTCTGTACACAAGTAGGGTGAGGTGTGGGACGGCTTCTGGTAATGACGATGTTCTCGCTTCGGTTTGTAGGCGTGCTTCTTAATGGAAAAAAAAAAAAAAAAGATTCCTTTTGAAGTGGTTTTGAAATTTGCTGTATGTTCTGAAGTCAGAGCATATCAGTCTGTGAGTCTTGGAAATTTAGAAGCTGAAAATCCTTTAAAGAAGAGAGGGGTGGATAACACCTGGACAGAAGTTGTGTTTCTGTTTATTTCCATTCTGGATGTCTGTCTCCTGCTGTTATTTTTCAACCTGAGTGTATGCCTATTTGCATGTATGTAAAGGTTCTGCATAATGTCACGTTCCGCTAGCAAAGGATGGTATCTTACTTTTCAAAGGCACTTGTGGCATTTCCAAATTCTTGGGAAGACTGATTAAAGAAGATAAACTTTGAATTTTCTTTTTTATGTGATGTACTTAAAGGTATTTTTTTAATAGCTCTTTCAGTTAGTTTTGTTTCATGTAACTAGTCCTGGATACCTCATGTAAATTGCAACTTAGTAATTTACAGGGCCAAGGCCACAACTGTACAACTGCATCAGCCTACATCTGTTCTTGGTTAGGACAAGTAGCGTTTACATGGTGGATATACACAACTATAGAGATCAGGTAGAGCAGAAAGAAGACTTTAATGAATGTACTGGATTCTTTGGCTGTTCTGCCTTAGTTAAGCGAAAATCAGTCTGGTTTTCAGAGTCTTTATTGAGAGAAATGTATTGTGAAAACATGTGTGAATATCAGGACTTGGGCTTAGTGGCTATATTACACCTACGGAGTAGGGACGGTGTTGTTTTATTTTCTAGTTACTACAAATATCATAAACAGGAATGCTAAAGTAATTACAGTGATGTAAATGCTCCTTACGAGAAATATGTATAGAAGCAAGTAGGCAGAAGGTGTCATGCTGACATCCTGTCCTAGAAAACTTATTTATTAAGTACTTATTCTTAGGACTGTAAAATTCAGTTTTATCTGTACTGCTAAGAGGTCTTGGATGTACAGTGGCCAGAGTAAATCATGTGAGCATGATTTCCTGGAAGAGAACCTAATACACACTGTCCCAATTACAGCTGTTTGTGAAACGTAAGAGCAATATTATATACCAGAGTTTCTGGTTCCTAAACTTGGTCTGGAATAAGTACATTGTCCGTGGCCAGAGCACTGATCAGCTAGATTGGCCAAATGCTTAGGTTTTATATATTTATTCTAAAATATTACAAATGGAAATAAGGAAGCTGGTTTTAGCCTTAGGTTTGTGTGACATGAGAAGGGGTAATGATTTTAAACAAAAAGATGGTAGATTTAAACTGGATACGGAAGACTTTTTTTACTGTGAGGAAACAGTAAAACAGGTTGCCTAGAGAGAGAGGTGGTAGATGCACCATGCCTGGAAATATTAAAGGTCAGGTGGACAGGGTTCTGAGCAACCTGATCTAGATGTCCTTGCTTATTGCAATGGGGTTGGACTTAGACGACCTTTAACAGTCCCTTCTAACTCAAAGATTCTATAATTCTATGACTGTATAATGGCAGACTTCTTAATATTCCATAAAAAACATAATGATCCCGAAATCTACAAACTGATTTGTGCCTGTTGGACAGCTTGGGGTGTATGTCCTCTATTTGTCTGCTCTTCTCAGAATCAAAGTCCTAAAATATATTTATAAATGTTTCTAAATTTAAGGAAAAAAATCCTTATTCCCTGGCACAGCATGAGTTGTCATTCCATCCTCATCTCTTTGCCTTAACATGACCAGATATGCAGCTGCTTTATTCAAATGCTTGGTTTATACTCCCTAACAATCTCCTTCAATTCACTCTCCCTCATCCCCTTTGTCTCTTCGTTTTCTTGCCACTTTTTGGTTTTTATGCTTCCTTTTTTTGCATTGGCAATTTCCACTATAAATTTCATGCTGCTTTTGGCAGGTTTGTTTTTTTTTTTCATTTTCTTAAAACTGTTTTTTCCCATAGATTCTTCTTTGTTCCTTCCTTCTGTCTCTGTGATGTTCATTGCACTGTCTTTCTCTCTCTTCTCTTACCTTCATCTGATGGTAGCTGCATTTGAGCCTGGAGGGAACTCTCCTAGAAAGGCTCCCTTTTGCCAATGCAAAGTGAGGAAAAAGGGTTGCTATTAATTGATATTTGACAGGGCTCAGCTTAACTGGTGCTAACTGGAGGTGGCAGCCATTTTGGATTGAATAAAACTGCACATCTGGAGGCAAGTATACATCTTAATGAAAATCACCAAAACCAGTATCAGCTATTTAGGGTTTAAGATTGAGCCCTAAATCTGGCTATCAGATTTATGTCAAAAGATCAGCAGTGAAAATACTAAATTGTTTCCTAACAAATTTATACAGATTTAAACTTATTCATATTTTCAATAAAGCTAGGTACCCGGCAATATGGATATTCTATTTTGGAAAACTGCATTTTTAACTGCTGTGATAGTAATGTGTAAAATTAAATTACAAGATCAATTAGGCATTTTTTTTATCTAGTTGATTCCATCTTAAAAGGAAAAAAAAAAGAGTCTTCAGTTAAACTAAAATGAAACATTTAAACTGCAAAAAATGTTTCTACAATACCTATTTTTTTCAGTAACATAATAGTTCATTTTAGTCTTCAAGCTAGTTGGAATATTCACTTCTTGCAAAAACACTAGCATGGTTTGTTAGAGTGGGCTTAAATTGCTTAATAAGGAATTTGATAAAATAAAAACACACTTGATACAATGTTAACTGAGTTAGCTAGGCTTACTTGGGCCTTTTTTACAGTTGTCTCTTTGGAACTGGCCCAGGTCAAGTAACGCAGATAGCAGAATTAAGCTGCTCTCTTCTGATACAGCTGTTGTTATTATCTTTTAACTTTCAGTTATGAAAGAATTGCCTGGTAGAAACAAAAAACAGTTTCTTCTAGTGGCCAATTGATTAAAAACTGTCTTTATGTGCTGGTGTTCTTTGCTTCTGGAGTGCTGCTCTGTTTGTGAATATCATAAGAAGTACTCTCTTAATCTTACTTCTTGATCTATAAAGTGAAGCTGTCTCCTAGGAAGAGGTGACAGTAAGGGTGTGGTCCCTTCCACATGAATCCACAAATCATCTGAAAAGCAATAACCCAGAAATAAATAGGAATGTAAAGGGGGGATATAGAATGCCTAGAGCTACCCCTGTGATAGCTGGGATATTTCAACAAATGAGTTTTTTTCAGCTGCTGTAATAAAGCAGTTTTCCTTGCCATAATGATTCAGAGCAACACAAACAGGTTAGAGCAAGTGTTGAGAAACTCTTAATTACAGCATTGATTTAAGGCAGGCAGACCATACAGTCCAACATCAACAGAAGGCAGAAGGTAACATGTAAGTGTTTAACAACCCATTTTCAACTGCCCTAATTTATCTTTCTCAGCTTTAATAATATCTTTTAACCAATAAAACTAAGCATATTTCATCATTTGAACAATCAGCTTGCACTTTTATTAAATATTGATATTTTCACACTTCTGATTTCAACTATAGAATTTCTACATAAGCATCAGTATTTACTTGTGCATACTTAGTATTAAGAATAATTATCCATAATAAATACCCAGAATAATTCATGCGACAGTACAAGATAGAACACAAATGCCAGTAAATGGAATTCTGAAAATTTTACCTGACCTACATTAACCATCAAAATATTAATATGAGAGGAATGCCTGTCAGGCTGCATATTGATGTGAAGGTTGGACATATGTGGGTAGTGGAAGGGAGGTAGTTGAAATGTGGAACCATGGTGGACAGAGCAGATAGATGGAGTATTGAATAGTAAAATTTGCACCTTCCTTTTTTTCATTTTGATTTAAGTTTTCATATTCTACCTGTTTATGTTTGAGTTTCAGAATATTGTTAGGAATTGTATTATGGCAAGTTATTATTTAATATTTCCTTCAGCTAAGCAACATGATGCAGTCACCTTTGTAATAGCTGTATAATTTATAGCTGGTATAAGCTTTAATTAACTGCTTATACTGGAAGCTTGGGAATACTAGTACTATTTCTTGTGAAGCTATTGCTCTTCCGGATAGGTAGCTGTTTGATGAGGGTTAATAAATTAAACTGTTAAAAGCTCTTATTTAGTTACTCGGGTTCAGCTCAATCTGACAGATATTTATTTTCTTAGAACTGATGATTCAGATTGAAGCAATTTTCCATGGAAAGAGAGAGTGTTTGCATATTTTTTTCCTCTTAGAGCCCTCTTCCTTTCAGGATAGGCAGCACTGAAATGCCATCTATAGCTAAGACTTCAACCCCCAGGATTCCTTGGGAGAGCATGCGCTGAAAGCTTCCAGTTGTCAAAGTGCTCTTGCCAGAGTGGTCGACTATTTGTCATATACCAAACCTGAAAGAAGAAAATAAATATACTCTCATTTTGTTGATCTTTAAATACAGAAAATCCAAAGGTAAACATTCCTTACAAATGTTTGTGTTGACTGCGTGAGTTAGTGCATGCAAATAGAGCTGCTATTGTTATGGGGATAGAGATTTCCTGTACTGGATTTTAAATACTTGCACCAGCAAATAATCAGGAGGTACTGCATTAGTCCAACATTAGACATTGGCTGGCTTGTCTTTCAAAGTCATTTATTATCCAGTGTTTTTCAATTCAGACTGGCTTCATTCATTAAAGGTAGGTCTTGACCTTGACAAGAGGGTTGAATTGTGCAGTGATTTTTACCTTTAAAAAGTAATATGAAAATAATGTGGATTACAGTCCTTATGATAAAGTTCAGAACCAGCTAGCTAAATCAAGGTGCATGTTTGAAACTAGTGCTATGCTAGCCACTATAGATAACCTGGTGACTGATTTAAATATACTTTATTGATGACAGAACTTTAGCATTTGAGCTGCTATGCTTTTCTGGCTAAATATATTTTTATACTGATAGCTCAGAAACAGGGAACAGATACATATAATCTTTTTCTTTCACTCGTTTGTGGGATCATCAGTAATTTTATGTAGCCTCAGGAGTAATAGTGATTTCTGATAGAAATTAAGCTAATGGATAGGAACACGGAGCTTGGTATATTATGGCTTACTGCAGTACTGCTTTAAACTGCCTCACAAGGTTTTCTGCACCCCCAGCACCAGCAGAGCTTCTTGTTACAGATGCAATAGTTTGCTCCATTCTGCGTAGGAACTTGCCTTCTTGTTTCACTGTGTAGTCTGTTCATGAGCCCTTGCTGTTCAGTTTACATACTGAACAGATAAATAAGAGGGAACATGAGCAGTAACTTAATAGCAGAAACCTGTCTTGACACTCATTTTAACTACCAAGTGTGCGTAGAGCTCAGGAGATTTAAAAGGAAAAAAAAAAGGAAACAAAAAATGTTAAAGGTACACATGAGCCATCTGAAAACTGTTGATGTCAGAAGGGAGAGGGTTGTTGATTTCAGTCTTTGCCACCTTTCTTAAACAGCTAATTGATTTGGCTTTACTTTGTAAAACAACAACCCTAAATTAAGGCAATCTTGGGAATGTACATGTCATATGATTAACTTGAATGCAATTAGGTATTCAGCAATTACTATCCTTTGCATAGTTAATTGAAGTGATTTTTGTCTTACTTGAAGTATTTCTGATATTGAAAATGATCTCTTCAGTTGACTAAAAGTTTGCAAAGTGTAGAGGTTCCCATTCTAGTTTATACAATTGCTGTTCATTGCCGTCTACGTATATATTAGTATCACTGTGTTTCAAAAATGATATGATCTGTCCTATTTCATATGAATCCCCTTTTCTAGCAGATACAACTCAACCATTCCACATACATTAATTTTTAGAGTTTAAACCTATGTATTGATTTAGCAAATAATTTGCATCGTTAGTCTTTGTCTTGTGCCTATAAAGACGGCCTTTAAAATATGGCATGTCTGAATTTTAAGTATTTCAATTTGCTCCATTTTTATTTTTCATTGTGAATGCATCAGAAACAGCATAGTATGATAATACCTCCAATATCTGTGCATTTGGACCTTTTCTTTTTTTCCAGTGAACAATTTGCTAATGATTTAATATACGTAGAAGTACAGAGAGTAGAAATACCTTTAAGCAAGGGAGTGCTTTGATGTTTTATACGGGAAGATCATCAGATCGCTGAAGGCAAATGTAACACCCGTCGGTGGCTTTGTACATGAAGCGTCTCTCCTCACCCACCCCCAACCTCCTCCCCGCCGTTGTGATCGCTTCTCATGCCCTAAGCAGGCAGCGAGCTGTGCGGCAGAAATAGGCCGGAAAACGATTGTGCAGCTCAGAACCGCTCCAGCATCAGTGCGAGATTTCGTGTGTGCTTTCTCTCTGGTAAATGTCAGTAATTGAAAGCCTGTTTGTTAGCTAGGGAAAATCGGTACCCGGCTCCTTTAAAGGTCCCTTAATAGAAAAGGGGGTGGAGAAGAGTGAAGGCTGGTGTCTTTTTAACCTTGCTGAAGGACGCAGCAGTATTTATTGACGTATGCAAATAACCAGGGGGAGGAGGTGGAGGAGGAGGAGGGTGCTTGGAAAAACAGGAACCAGAATCAGTTTCTCATTGCAGGGTGAGAGCTCTGAGTTCCGGTGTAAGAGAAAAGAGACGTGGCGAAATTGCTGTATATCTCTGCCCTATAAGCACATCTCATTTAGACTGAAGGGAAACAAGGCATCAAAAAGGGTGAAGCATCTTAAAAAATATTTTAAAGGCAGACTAGCACGATCAAAGGTTACATATTCCTAAATGGGGGAGGGGGAAGATTACGGGTTTGCCTTGCAATTTGCTGTAGCATAGCACTAGCAATAGAACGAGATCTTTGGCTGGCAGATGATTAAAACAGCCTGGTTTGTGGTATGAATGACAACGTTAATAATCTGTCTTTGTGGTTTTTTCCCCTACTGTTTCAGCTGCGCAAACCATGCAGGATGATTTACTGATGGACAAAAGCAAAGCCCAGCCCCAGCAGCAGCGGCAGCAGCAGCAGCAGCAAGATCCAAACTCAGCAGAAGCCCCCTCTACACCCATATCGTCGGAGACACCGAAACCAGAAGACAGCAGTTCAGTGACTAGTATCGGCACATCGGCTCCTTCACAAAATAGCAAGGAGAAGATGCAGATGGAGTCTCCCATTTTGCCTGGCTTAAGCTTTCACCAGCCTCAACAAGAACCTGCAGCCGGCACCTCCTTGTCTCCCTCCTTCGGCAGCACCTGGTCTACAGGGACCACAAACACGGTGGATGATAGCTTTTTCCAAGGGATTACTCCAGTCAATGGGACAATGCTTTTCCAGAATTTTCCACACCATGTCAACCCTGTATTTGGTGGCACTTTCTCACCTCAAATTGGCCTAGCTCAGACTCAACACCACCAACATCAGCAGCAGCAGCAGCAAGCTCAGCAGCAGCAGCAGCGGAGGTCACCTGTAAGCCCTAATCAGGCGCCTTTTGCCCAGAGAAATGCTGCTTACAGCCATCAGCCCATCATGACCAGCAAACCGTCTTCCTCCTCTGTCTCCTCTTCTTCTTCCTCCAGCTGGAATAATCATCAAAATGCGGCTTGGAGTACACCTTCCAATCCTTGGGGTGGGCTGCAGGCTGGTAGGGACCCTCGAAGGGCAGTTGGAGTGGGGGTCGGCGTGGGAGTGGGGGTCGGTGTACCCTCTCCCCTCAATCCCATTTCACCCCTTAAAAAACCATTCTCCAGCAATGTCATTGCCCCTCCGAAGTTCCCACGGGCTGCACCCTTAACCCCCAAATCCTGGATGGAAGACAACGCATTCAGGACGGACAATGGCAACAATCTGTTGCCCTTTCAGGTAAATGACCACATGCACCTTCTACATGGTGACGGCTATCACAAAGCTGTATTTTTTAGAGGGGTTTAGTTCGTGTTTTGAGAGGCATCTCCTTAACATATTTGCATTGAATAATAACCTTATTTGAAAGCAATGGGTTTGATCCTAGGGAGTGGATACACAAAGATTCCAAATGCTGACTTAAGGTTTAAAGTCTTATTTTTCTTGTAACTTAAATGTGACAGGGGTTTTGGTTTTTGGGGTGGGTATTGTTTTTTTTTCGGTGTGTGTGTTTTTTTTGTTTTGTTTTTTTTTGTTGTTGTTGTTGTTGTTGCCTTTTTCAGCATCTGAAAAGTAGTAGTTTTCCTTTGTGAAAACCAGGTTTTGCAGGCTCTGTTCTCTTGGTGCTATGTGCTATATTTGTTTTTTTTTTTTTTTTTTTCATATTCTCCCATAGGTGAGAAACAGGAGATATTAAAATTCCTTGCTTTGGGTTTCTAGCAGACCTGTTGTTTTTTCACTAAAGATGGTTCTTTACCTGAAATTTATTTTACCACCGTTCAAAAACTAGTCATCCTTATGTTGTGGTGGGATTTAACGGGGCGTTTGGTAGTGTAAGATATACATATAAAAAGCTGTATATACCTGATGTGTACACCCTGCTCTTATATTCACAGTGGAGGTTTTGAATACATCTAGAAGGAGCGTGGGTGTGTATGGAAAGAGTGGCGTATCTGTCCTTTCCAGTAAGGAAATGCCTAATACAATTGACGTGATTTAGAAACAGCAGGGGGGGATTGTATAAAATAAAGCGTTTTATGCTGTTAAAAATATTTGCACAGAAAAGAGACAATAGGACACGACCTTCAGAGCCATATTGCAATGGAGTCTATTTACTAGCTACATAGCTCTGAAATATTTAAAGCTGCAGCGTCCTTTGCTGTTTTTATCTATGACGACAAAGCAGATCAATTGCAGCTGAAACTGGGCCACATAGAAGATTTGCAATTTTAATGCAGAATGAAACCTGTCATGGTGTGAAATCCATTTTAAGTTGAAATAAGCAGAGCATGCACTTGCAATTCTGTCTATACAAGGTGAAGGGAATATCAAATTTCTTCTAGGTTAGTATTTTTAGTCTCAGACAAATCAAAATTTTCTGTTTTGAAATATAGTGGAGACATTTCTGTGTGCTTTCTCTTTAGATAACCACTTTCTCAACAAAGTATTAACTCAAACATTTTCAACTTATCAGTGTGCTAAGAATAGCATCTAGGTTGACAGTATTAGAAACAAGGAAAATAAAAAACAAATACCACCTCTGCCTTACTTCATGAGATTGTTGAAGTAAAATATATGCATTCCTGTGCACTTTCCAGTCCCATTCAAAGAGGGCACCTTATAGTCAGCCTTGAAATTTCATTTTGCTGCTTCATTCTGGTTAAAGGGAGAGTTGCTAATTTTTCATTGGCTACCCTAAATGAAGGCGGGGTGGCTTCTGGTGAACTGCTGGTCGGTGTCTCTGAAGCACTGGAGTCTGCAGAGAGGTTATACTTTAGACACAATATGCCTGGTAAAGCTCCCATGCTGCACAGCAATACAAAAGCTAATTAATTTTTTAGTAATTTTTTAGAAGTTGGAAATGTATTTCAATTTACGATTATTCTTTTATTTAAATTGTCTACATGTAAGACATTGCAAATTCTGATAGAATTGAATTAGTAGGAAAACAACAGTAAATGGTCTTATTTCTGTGGTTTGCTTGGTGAGATGCATCTTTAAGGAATACATAAATTTATTATTGTGATTAAATTGTCACAAATTCAACTAGCAGACACTTGTCACTAGGGAAAAAAATAATAGATAAATGTTTTTAAAGAAAAGTTCGTTTGAGTTTAAAACTAAGGTTTTGAAAAGCTAAGGTATTAGCCAACATGTACATCGAGAAACTTGTTTTCTTTTCTGTGAATTTAACCTGTTATTTTCCTGTTCAGCTGACATCAAATACTTAGACTACTCTCAGCATCAGCTGGAATAACAGTCTGCTTTCAGACACTCTGAAAATTTGTAAGTTTTTTCCTATTGGGCTGTTTTTAATGCAAGCTGCCAAATTTTATCCTGGGCTGTATCAAGAGGATAAGGGAGGTGATCCTGCCCCTCTGCTCTTGTGAGACCTCACTTGGAGTATTGTGTGCAGTTCTGGTGTCCTAAACATAAAAAGGACATGGAACTGTTGGAACAAGTCCAGAGGAAAGGCCGTAAGGATAATCAGGGACTGGAGCACCTCCTGTATGAAGATAGGCTGAGAAAGTTGGGGCTGTTCAGCCTAGAGAAAAGAAGGCTATGTGGAGACCTCATGGCAGCCCTCCAAGATCTGAAGGGGGCCTATAGGGATGCTGGGGAGGGACTCTTCATTAGGGACTGTTGTGATAGGACAAGGGGTAATGGGTTCAAACTTAAACAGGAGAAATTTAGATTGGATATGAGAAAGAAATTCTTTACTGTAAGGGTGGTGAGGCACTGGAACGGGGTTGCCCAGGGAAGTTGTGAATGCTCCATCGCTGGCTGTGTTGAAGGCCAGGTTGGGGATAGCCTTGGTTGGCATGGTTTAGTGAGGGGTGTCCCTGCCCATGGCAGGGGAATCGGAACTAGATGATCTTAAGGTCCTTTCCAACCCTAACTATTCTATGATTCTATGAAATTTTGCATACAAGGTTGTAATATGGTGATGTTGATTGCTTGTATACTTAACAAATTGCCAAAGTCTTGAAATTGTACTATCAATAGGAGGTTTAGTTGCATTGATAAAAATGAAATTCAAATTCATATCAGGCTTTAGTGCTGCCTGGGTTCTGGCTGCCTTTTTTTTTTTTTTTTTTTTTTCCTTTTTAAATCCCTCCTTCCCCTCCTCCCCCTGTTCTTTCCCCTCAGATATTGGGCAATATGTTGACACAGTAACTTCTGCTTGTCAGCACTATCAAGAAATTCTGGCAGGTTTATCCATGTACATCTGCCACCCTTCATAACTGAGCATTTTTGATCTGCTTCAGAAATACCTCTCAAACTGGCTAGCAAGTCATCAGTGAATTCTTTGTGCCAGCCCATTCTTTTATGTTGCGATTAGAAGACTTCTAAAAAATTGTTTTAATTAATTCCTGAAGAAGATAAGCTCAAGATGTTCTAAACAAAATGAAACTATTAGTATATTCGCTGGTTGAATTAATATCTGTGATACTTATTTTTTAATTCAGGTCTTCGCAGTCATAAAAAATTTTAAGCAGAAAAACTGTATAATCAAAATTTGTTGTCTGGGAAAGTAATAATTGAAGACAGCTGATACTTACCTACTGATAGATCTAGTTCTAGGAAGAATGTTGAATTGGGAAAATCTTTCCTATAAGAGCATGCACATAAAGCAATATGCTAAATCTCTTCTTCCCTGAATTTGAGTAATACATTAGTGTACCTTGCATGTCCAACCCAGTCGGCAGCTCTCCCAAGGAGTTACGCTGCAGAGCATATCAGAACATTTAAAATATAGATTGATGGAAATTCTGTTGGCATCTGCCTTGCGATTGGTGTTGAAAGGCAACTAAAAATACTTTGAAGGAGACAATTTTCACATACTTAGGAAAATAGCACTAAATAAAGATACAAAGCTGATGATTGAAAGGAAAGAGGAAAAAAAGCAATCAGTCTGGAATGAAATGTTATGTAGCAGGTAAGAGTTGGAGAGATCTCAGAAGTAGTTACAGAACAAGGCCAGATATGAAATACAGAAGCGTGGCCAGTTAATTGTTCTTAACATTCTTCGCCTTCTGAGGAGTTCACGTGAAGGTCCTCTGTTGCTATTGTCATGTGACAAGCAGTAGTGCTATGCCATTGTGCTAGGTGATCCTCATTTCTGGTGTTTGAGGTTGAGTGGTATGACCTGATTGTCCCTGGGACCTGGGCAATGGTTCAGCTCTTTTTTTACAGCAGAATGGTGGGGCTTGAAGAGAGCTGTTGTCATCTTGTGCTTCAGAGCTGCTCCCAGAATTCTCTTTTCCCTTCACTTGTCTCAAGTATATAGTGTGTTTCTTTTGTCCATGTGAAGATATTGGGACACAGCTTATGAGGTTAGGAGGATTGATAGTGCCTGAAATAAGCTTGGAAGCATGGATGAGAAATTCTCTTTATGGTGGAAAAGATAAAATGGAAGTAAATGCTTGGGTACCAGTTTGCTAATGAAGAAAGCCTACCCTGTGAGATTCAGAGCAGCCCTGTGGAGAAGGACTTGGGGGTGTTTGCCAAGGAGAAAATGAATGTGAGCCAGCCATATCCTGGGCTGTATCAAAAGAAGCATGACCAGCAGGTTGAAGGAGGTGATCCTGCTCCTCTACTCTGCTCTTGTGAGACCTCACTTGGAGTGTTGTGTACAGTTCTGGTGTCCTCAACGTAAAAAGGACATGGAACTGTAGGAACAAGTCCAGAGGAGAGCCATAAGGATGATCAGGGGACTGGAGCACCTCCCATATGAAGATAGGATGAGAAAGTTGGGGCTGTTCAGCCTGGAGAAGAGAAGACTGTGTGGAGACCTCATAGCAGCCTTCCAATATCTGAAGGGGCCTATAGGGATGCTGGGGAGGGACTCTTCATTAGGAACTGTACTGATAGGACAATGGGTAACAGTCTCAAACTTAAACAGGGGAAGTTTAGATTGGATATGAGAAAAAAATTCTCTACTGTAAGGGTGGTGAGGGTTGGCCAGGGAAGTTGTGAATGCTCCATCGCTGGCGGTGTTCAAGGCCAGGCTGGACATAGCCTTGGGTGGCATGGTTTAGTGAGAGGTGTCCCTGCCCATGGCAGGGAGGCTGGAACTAGATGATCTTAAAGTTATTTCCAACCCCAACTATTCCATGATTCTATGATTTTTAATTATAATAACACTATAACAATTTCCGAGAAATTTTTCCAAGTTTTACTGGTTTCTGAGTAGCATTCCTTAGAAACAGGGAGAAAATGCGCAGTTGCAAGTTTTTGATTAAAAAAAAAAAAAAATGGATGGGAGTTTGGTGCTCTGAAGATCCTGGCATGTGTCAAGTCATTCTTGGCAGCTTTACTGGTAACTCTTTAGCAGAAATGAGTGAGGTGGTATTTATTGTGTGTACAGATAATTTTAACATGCTGTCATTTGCAGAGAGGTGTTTTTCCTCACTGATTTCAATATGAATTAGTCTGGGCCCAGGTAAAATTACAGGCTAAATTTAGAAATTATATGTAACTTCAATATTTCATACATAAACAAAATACAAACCCAAACACGCTGTGTGTTAGTGTGTTTGTGTATAAGTATATATGCATAAATACGTGTTTGTATGAATATACATTTATTCACTTAGCTATAGATTCACATTAGCAGGCACAAAGTATTAAGCGTTGTACTAAGCGCACTGTGCTTGTTGAGTGAAATGAAGGGCAAGGGAATGGCCACTATTTATAATTCCAGTGTGACTTTCAGTTGATGATTAGCAGACAGCTTCTTACTTTAAGAAGCTGCTTCCTTTAAACCTTTGAAGTTTTTCAAGCCTATGATACTAGTCCATCCTTAGCTTGCTCCATGATAATACAGATTGATGTTCAAATTTTGTGGATGTGCACACGTACTAAGAATTCCCACATTTCTTCATAGACAATGGATTGGCTGTAGCTTATTTGTCATAGTTCTGTTTCTTAACACTGCAGAAACCTGAAATGTATGTTAGGATATCTCATATATATGTGGGTGTTTATTAAGAATGATGACTGAATTAGAATGAGTTCAAGTAATGGAACATTCACATGCATAACATATGGTTTTAGGTTTATGAGTAAAGGAGTTTTACTGGCTAATACACTCTGGCGACTGTAATTTTAAAACCTATGTTTAATTTTAGATTTTTATTTTTTTCTTCAACCAGAAGTAGTTGTATGCAATATTTGAAGATTTTATTTCTTTACTTTTTGTTTTAATTAAAGCACTATATTTCCTTAGTCTAAATTTGCCGTTCTGTTCTCTGGCTTCTTGACAATTCAGCAGGTAGCCACACTTAGTATCCTTACTGGTATCTTGAAAACTGTTTCTTAATGTGTTCTTCATTTTTCTTACATGGTGACACCTAAGTACTGTCAGCCTTCAACTTTATGAACAGAAACAGCAAACATGGGCCTGGTTGTTATGGAAATAATTTAGTCTGCTATTTGCTTATTTTCCTTCTTTCTTAAAAGCTTCTCTTGCTACTTATTATGATAGTTAATACTAACGTGAGAATGCATGTCATGGTATCTCAGTAGTCGTGCTGTATAGCAGATACAAGCAATACATGATGTTCTAGCCTTAGAGGTTGTGAAGTATTTTACAATTTGTGTTACAGCTTAAATTTGAGCTTCTAAGTGTTTATATTTTCAGATTAATGAGAATGTCATGGGCAAGGACACATTCCACTATACCTGGTTGTTCCAAGCCCCTTCCAGCCTGCCCTTGAGCACTTCTAGGCATGGAGCAGCCACAGCTCCTCTGTGCAATCTGCTCCAGTGTCTCAGCACTCTCTCAGTAATGGATTTCTTGCTAACATCTGAGCAAAATTTACCTTTTCTTGGAGTAAAGCCATTACCCCTTGTCCAATCACTATGCTGAATCATAGATTAAGTCCTCGAAAGCAGTGAAAGTAGAGCTAAGTTGTGAAATCAGTATGCAGTTGGTATTCTGAGCAATTCCATATATAGGCAGGACTTCCTTAAAACAGTAAAGGTACTAATATAGAACAATAAATTAATATTTTTTTCTTAAAGATTTGATAAAGTAATTATCTGCTTTTGGGAGGTAATGAAGAAGAGAAGTTAAAGGGCATGGCAATTTATTTTAATATTTCCCTCCCTGGATCATCTTCCCCAGTTTTAATTTTTTTTTTTTGCCTAGGGGCATTACTAAATTTAAGAGGAAGAGAGACCTGGAAAAGTATTGTTTTCCTGTTCCAGGTGATGTTCAAGCATTTGCTGAATGGATGGTGGACATTTCCATGGCTTAGAAGTTCATAAAATATCTTTCCTTACATTAACATCACTTACGAGTGATTCCTGGCTGAAACATACCAAGGAGAAACTAAAACATAGCACTGCTTCATTTAAAGTTATGTAGTGATCTTAAAATGTGTATGTTTTATCTGAGTTTTGCTTGGACTGGGTAGAGTCTTTTAAGAAGACTCTGCTTTAAAAAAAATCTAAATTATTCTGAAAAGCCAAACATCATTCCCAAACTATCCAGTGATGACCTTTAGGAGAGGCCCTAGGGCTCTCTGGTCTTTATTTGTTTTACTTTTTCATACTAATCCTTTGAGATAGTGTTGTAAATTTGAAAATGTTATTAATAAATAGGTGCTTCTTGAAATTTAATCAAAACATTTTTCCACATTATTGCATAAACTCACAGAAGAAATAAAGGCCTTTACAAAATTTACTGGTTTTCCCATCATATTTTTTAATCATAGTAATATGTCATGTTATTTAAGGAAAAGGATCTGGTCAAGACCATTAGCATAATGGCAGTTAGTAGAATTTAGATAGAAAAAGTATTTCCTTTCTCTTTATTTTCCTTATTTCCCCCAACTCTGTTTTCTTAACTTCCAGAAATCAATATTGAAAACTTTTCATGTATTGGTTGCAATTAATTGCTGAAAATGAAGCACTGTATTCTTTAGGCATGAATGAGGACTATTTACTCATATTCCGTATTTTCTGAAAAATCATGGTTTATTGTCAGAAGGTGTCAAAAGTAGGTAAAGAAATTCTGTATGATCTTCAGATGGGAAGAACAGTAGAAGTTGGTGGAAGTTATTACCTTCTCTCAGAAGTGGTGAGCTCTTCTAACCCGTTGCAGACCCAGTTACTGCTTAATTTAGCAAGATGCTGCCTGAAGTAGTTCTTACAATTTCTCATCTCAACCTACTTGTTTGGTGTGGTGAGATTAAAAGAAAATTTCAAAAAGGGCAGGAAACAAAGTATTCTAATTCCTGTTTATTCCGTATAAGGTCAGCTAACTTTCCCTTTGGACTGTTTCTGGTGTTGTGTGAGCTAATAACTTCCCTTCTATAGGGAAATTTCTGAAGTGTTCAGATTTGTTTAGAGATTTATTGTTTTCTTGCCCTATTCACTCTTGTTGCTGACTAAAACATGTAGTATGAGAGAAATAAACTATGCATATTCAAAACTGTAGGCAGATTATCCATTAGTAGCATTTTGACTATAAAGGCAAAATAGGTATGTACATTTATAATCTATAACTGCGTGTGAGCAGTTTTTCTTCAGAAAAGAATTGGAATTAACCATGACACCTGCTTTAGAACTAATTTGACAGAGTAGGTTTGGCTGCTATTGATAATAATTTAAGATTATTTGCCTTTTTACTGTACTTAAGCTAAACTTATTTTGTTAGCAGCTCTGTGAGTTGAAATCCAATAGTTTTCCATTCTCATTTTCTAACATGTTTAGACTTCACAGTTTTTATGTTTTTGTGACATTTTATACATTCTGTAACTAAATTTAGGGTACTATTATAATATTTTATTTCATTATTTATTCTTTATTTAATTCTTCCTTCATTCATTAAGTAGAAAATTTGAGGCATGCCGAAGCATTGCTTTTAAGCAATTATTAGAATATTGCACATACTGGTAATAATGAGCAGGTGTTTCAGCAGTTAGATAATTGTACTATTTTTTTGCATATAGAAAGTGGTCTTCACTTGTGTAATCTTTTTATTATTGTAAATTTTAGATTTTAAACACGCAAGTTCTGAAATGTCACAAACTTGGTCAACATTTTTGTTTTCCTAAGTTTCAATTATGTGATTGTCTTTTCCTGCAAGTTCCCAGTAATATTTATAAAACACGGCTAATTGAAACCTTTCTTTTCTCCATCATTTAATGTGGCTTTGTCTCTTTACTTTGCAGTCTCCTCTCAGAGATAAAATGGGCAATTTTTCTAAGGTCATGTAGAGGAGAGCATTGTGCTTACTGTAATAGATACTGATCTGCTTTGTTACAACAGTGGTAGGAGAAGGTGGTATGATCTCTATCCTATGGATGTAAATATGAGGCATGAAGTTTCAGGAATTCATTTTCTTCTCAATGTTCAGTCTGAGAAGACTAAAAAATTGGGTTTTTAATGAAATATTTAGCATTCATAGGTAAGTCTTTGAAAATAGAACATCCATCGGCTGTCTCTAAGTTTGCTGTTTGTGTGTATCTCAAATTAGGCACCAAAAAGTGAAGAAAATAAATTGTCACTTGTGAAAGGTTTTAGTTGCATGCCAGTTATTCAGGAATTAAAAACTTTTTGTCAGGGAAAAGAAACAAAGTATTTTATTTCCTTAATTGAGGCCAACATTTCTTTCAACTGTGGTGTTCTCTGCATCTTCCAAATCCTGCAAGAAACAATGTAGAACTTCTGTAACAAACAGCATCTTAATTGTTCAAATACATCACTGGTGGGAACTGGATGAGATAGGGTTTTGTTAGGAAAATGAGTTTGAAACTTAGACAGCTATAGTTATATTTTTAGAATCATAGAATGTTTTGGATTGGAAGATACCAGTTCCAGGATTATCCAGTTCCAACCTCCTGCCATGGGCAGGAACACTTTCTACTAGACCAGGTTGCTCAGAAAAACTGTCTTGAAAACTGCTAGTGATGAGGCATCCACAGTTTCTCTGGAGAGGTGCTCCAGCCCTCTGATCATGTTCATGGCCCTCCTCTGGACCCACTCGAGCATATGGTAGAATTTATATTGCACAGGCAGCCTTACTTCTGTACTTGCTAACTGTTCTTTTTATGCATGGCTTTGCAAAACTTGCAAGAATTGTTGCTTTCTTACGAATTTAAAGATCGTAAGGAAAATACTTAAGAAAGACTACAGATTCTGTTATGTGTTAGGATGACCTTCGCATGATTCATCAGCGAAGTTGAATTCTTTTAATCAACTCTGCAGATTGTTCTTGATAGATCGAAGTTAATGAAAGTATTGTGTGCAGAGCACATACTGTCAATGGTTTTCAGGTTTGGGTGACGCATTATTTTGTGGGCATGGCTCCTTTTGTTTGTTTTTGTTCAGCCTTGAACTGTTCAATTCCACTCCTTTCAAACTTCCCTTCTAGTTCTTTCTGTTCCTGCTTTTTGATCCCTTTTTTTACTGAGGCTTGCCATTTGAGTTTGCCTTGCCTATTCCGCTTCCTATCTCAAAGCTTCAAGTTACAGAGGAAGGCTCAATAAACCCCTGTTGTCATCAGTGGAATCGTGTTCACTTACTCTGTGGGAATTACTCCTGGGCAAACTTAATAGCATTAGGGGTTTTAAGTAGGTTTAAATAAATTCAGGGAGAATGAAATTTTCAGAAATATTATCTAGAAGTTATACACTTATAAAATTTAGGAATTTTAACCATGTGATAACTTAGTCTGAACATGCTGAACCAATTTTCCCCATCCCCACACCCTGCTTTCAGAATGTATGACTTGAGATGGATTTTCAGGTGGGTTGACAGAAAACCACTTCTGACATAACATGAGAAAAGCATTATGTTGTTAGTGTGGACATTTTGCATATATGTAATTTTCTTTTATGTCATAATTGTTGAGTGGATGTTCCAATGAAAATCATTCCTACATGGAAGAATTATAGTGAAGGTGCTCATCTTAAAAAAAATTCACCCTAAAAAGTTATTTTTGGCAGTATTGTAAGCAACTTAAAGTTGATCTTTTAATAAGAAATGTCAGGTAACTTGAGAAAGTGATGCTGTCTGTAATGTGTTACATTTCTGAATTAATCTCTTCTATATAGAGAAATGGCTCTTCAAAACGAAAATCACCAATTGAAGCATTCTTGTTTTGTTCTCAAAGTGGCAAATGCTCGTTTTTGTTGCGAGTAAGGTTTATTTTCTAAAGGAGTTATGGCTTCTTAGGGAATTTGCTAAAATTAAAACACAACAGACATTTATTTAAAGAAAATATATGTAATGGTAAAATATTCTTTTGGATTAAATTAAAGGTCATAATTTCTTGCTGGAAGTAGTTGCTTCATTCTGCTTGAAGCAGTGGAAATGTTCTAGGCTGTTACGGCTTTTTTTTGTCTGGTAGTTATCAGCAAGGATAAAAATAAAGGGAAGGACTTGCCATATGTTCTTGAACAATTATGTAAATCCTACCTGATAAGTCTTAAAAAGGCCAACCCAATGATTTTACCTTGATTTTTAAGGATAATGTTTAAATCGTCGCTATACTATCAGTAGTACTACGTTATCACTACTGACTAGTTTGTTTACACTGTATGTGTAGGTAAACTAAATTTAGGAACCAAGAATTAGAATCACCAAGCTAATTCTCTTCCAATTTTTTATCTTTGTTTTTTAATTAGTGTGTGTCTCCCCCCCAGTTACTTCCTTAATTTTCAGAGGTCTCAGTGGTTATGTTTAGTCTTTTACATGATTATAGTGAAAAAAATGTAATTTTTGTGGTTTTTTGTGTATGTTCTTAATTCTTCATGCAATGGTGGGTGTGTGTTAAAATGTGAATTGTAGTGTTTGTACTTCTTACAAAGTCTTAACCTCCTAAAAGGTCTCTTGGGTGTTTCTTCAACCTTAAACTTATCATGCTTTTCTTGTTAACTAACCTCAGATAATAATAAAAAATTAAACCCAAGTTGACAGTTCTTTTACTTTGCTTGTAAATTCAGTAATCATATTTTTTTAAAACCACCTCACTGGTATCTAACTGTGAAATGCCATTTAATTTAATTTTAATTACATCATATGCAAGGTACGTATCAAACAATTCTTACCCTGAAAACATTTAGACTGTTAAAAAATGGAAAAAAAAAAAAAAAAGGCATGGAATGGGTGAATAGTTTTGGAGCTTGTGTCCAGTATATTGTTGGACCATGTTCTCAGCACAGCTATGCTGAGTGTTATCCTTTATATATTTTTACTTTCCCCCAAGATGGTGTTTTATGGAATTTTAGTTTTATTTCTTTATGCCCTATTTTACAGTTGCCTTTTCTGATGATATTTAAGACACTATTAAAAAAATTTAGTTTAGCTTACAAATTCATTCTGTTAAGTTAGAGTATCCAAGAACAGTGCTTTGCAAGATGCTTCATGAAATTTTAAATCATCTCGGTTTTTCATACCTCACCTTCCGCTGACATGACCAAGATTATCCAATCATTCTTATTCTCTGTTCTATTTCTAACTTTCAAATTTTGCTATTTCTTTCCTATTAACCTAAAAAAAGATATAAATCAATCTTCTGAGACCATCAAATTAAGTATTAAAAAGGCAGTGGTAAGATGACGTTAATTTGACTGGAAAATTTAACCCTTATTTATAAGAAAGTACTTGTGCTTTAGTTCGAGTAACACTTTTTTTCTCATGTTGAGTTAATATCTTTGGCTTTTGATCTCTATGCAAGTGTGACAAGGTCTTCTTGAATTGCTCTGAGCAATTCCTGTTTATATATTTGTTGGTAGTGCATTGATTGAGGTCCAAGTGAGCTTTTAACTGCTTAGGTTGTCAGATGGATACCTAGAATGTAAAAGGGATCTGAACTTTGTCAAGTTAAGCATGTGTTAAGCAGCTGGAAACTAGGTGGAGGGTTAGCAGGTGTGACAGACAATCATGGAATGTTACATGACCTTACAGCAGTCAACAGATCATACTTCCGAAACCTTAAATCTACTAAACTCCCATGTTCCCTCTGCTCTCCCAAGGAAGTGTTTTCCAGAGTACTGCTAGAGCTTTTTTAGGCATATCTTTAATATGTGTTTTTTGTTTTTGTTTTTGTTTTTTTTTTTATCTGAAGGAGATTTGTTAAAGGCATTAATGAATCAACGTGTAGGTAGCTATTGTTACTACCATTTACTATGTGACCTTTACAGTAACTATACATTTGTAAAGGGTTAATAAGTGATTCATGTATAAACTGACTGTTGAGGTCCAGCACAGTAACAGATGGCTTATAACCAAATCTAATGCCATCTATTGATATGCTTAGTAACCATTAAGATGTATAATAGCCAAATCTGTCAGATATTTATAACATACTTTGTGGTTTTGAAATTTTCTTTCAGCAACTCATAAAGATAACTTTTAGTTTTAAATTGTGTTTGCCATAACAGTCTGACCTAATATGTCATCTCACTAAATAATTCTCTTACTCATGTATTCTTTCTGGGATCATATTGTTTCTTCCTGCCACACTTCAAACAAACAGAAAACCCCAACAGACCAAACAAACAAACAAAAAAAACCTCACAAACCTAAACCCAACCAAAAATAAAACCCCAAACCAAAGCCAACAGCAACTGAAAATACCTAACAACAAAATCTCCCCAAACAAGCAGTGTAACCTCTCACAGTAACTGCAAGGGCTTTTCTTAAAACACACAAAGCCCTAAGTAGCAGCAGTAGGAAGACTAGGGCAGAACAAGAGGGTAGAGGACACAGAAGTCAGGGATAGGAAAAACTAGAATGAAGCTGTGGCATTTTCATATGTAGCAATCCAAGATGACAGTATGCCCATGAGTTCATGTGGGTGAAAAATTCTGCTAATAAAATCCTGTAAACTTTAGGCTGAGTGATGTTTTGGCAGTAAGGGTTCCCCAGCTTGGTTGTTCCTGTTACTTTTGGCTGGTAATAAAGGAAGCTGTACCTGTGATTTGAAAATGGATTGTAGTAGATTGTACAGTTTGTTTGGAAGGCTTCACTTTCTAGAGAAAGTGGAAAATTTTCTTGCTATTTTGATTACATAGCAGCCTTGTTTGAATATAAAATTGAACTGGTCAGTGTTTCAAAATACAGCTCACTTGGTCCTTGTCTCCATTGGGCATGTAGAGGAAGGAGAATAATAGAATAAGTATAATGAAAATAGTTGGTGTGATGTTTTTGTTGTTGTTGTTTGGTTTGGGTTGGGGTTTTTTTTGTTCTTTTTTTTTAAATTAATTCAGATGTAGATAGATGCAAAAGCCCCCCAGACAGAAGTATCAGCTTTCACACATCCTGCAGTTTTGTTTACCTTCTCACACTTAATATTTATACTTGTGGTTTATAATCTTCCAGAAATTAACTAATTCTTGTCTGTCTTCTTTCTGTGTTTTTTGCCCTTTTTTTTTTTTTTTTTTTTTCTGGTTAATGAGGAACCAGTTTATAGTGAAAATTGAGTCCTTGAGGTCATGACTTTGTAGTCATTGCTATTAAGTATCATCCTGCTTGGCTGCAGTTCTTCAGATTAATTCTGTTCTTCCTGTATGATGAGCTGATCTCCTCTGTATTGATGATACATATGTTGTAAATATTATTAATGTGTTCCTACTTTAATAACCAACCTTACTGATAAAGTTAGTCTGATGATTTGCCTGAAGGCAAACTCCATTAGTAGCTTTTCTTCAGCAGATTTCTCATTTAGCACTATCAGTTCTTTCCCTTTTTGCTGTTTTCCTTACCTCAGTTGTGCTCATTACCATTTTTCCCGTTTATGTAGTTTGTTTGTAGCGCTGTGAAATGCTATATTGAAGTCCTTGTTAAAGCAACTGTACCATATTCTTTCAAGGACCAGAAATCCAGTGTATTGCATCATAAATGCTGTATTATCTCTGCTTTGTATTTCTTAGAGAAACAATCCCTGAATTTCAGTCATAAAAACTAGAAAGTGCTTGTCACATATAGTTCCATATCCTGCCTCACTTACTGCAGTTCTAGTTTTATTTTTTTTTGTTTCTGCTGGTCCGATATACACAGTGCTGACATTCTTGGACTAGCTTTAGTTGTTCCACTGTCTGCTTCTTACTGGCTCTGGCTCGTTTTGATTGCAGTCTTCAAATGTACCCGATATTATTAAATTGGATAAATGATACTGCTTTGTCTCTTACTGTTTACCTTTCTTTACTATTTACCCCGATACCTCATTTCCCCCTATATGAAAACTGATTATGGAGGCTACGTTATTTTTCCTGACTTCTTCCAATATGTTTTGGTTTATTTTTATCCCACTTGATAGACTTTTCCCTGGACATTCATTATTGAACATATTTGTGCTGACTTCTCATGGTTTTTCTGAATGTACTTAAGTGGCTGATCATCCTGGTTCTTTCTTTCTTGCAACATTTCTTAAGGTGCCTATCAATCTTCATTATCTTGTGCAGAAAAGGGAAATTCTGTTGCAAGTTAAGCAGGCTTTTCTCTCCAGATGTTTTTCATGTCTGGAGCAATCTTTACTAAATTTGCCCTGTGCTAATCAGTTTAGCTGTTATAATGCTTGGGATTCTATGATAGATTATGTTACTGGTAAAGTCTCAGGATGCAGGACGTTTGCTGCCCGATTTATTCTCAATCCCCATTAGGAAGAAGGTGTCAGAGTGGAATTTTGTGTGTACCTTTTTAAAGGTACAATTCTTGTGCCTTGTCATGCATATTAATAATTCTGTGATAATATAAAGTTATGACTTGGACAATTTAGTAATTTTAGTAATTAAAAATATATGTCACCTAATAGATTAAACATTTTCTTTAAATCCTGCTGGGTGCCAAGTGACATTACATTGGAAAGGTCACCTCCTTGTCTTCTCTGGGAGCTGTTTTTCATTGAGAGTGTTTGTGGCCTGACTTAGGGATGTATGCAGATACTGGTAAAGGACCCTACTGTTCATCTTACTACCCCCCCTTACTGAACAACTATTCCCACTGTACTTTACATTATCTTGATTTCCTTTTAAAAGTAAAGGGTTGTATTGACATTGAAATGGTAAAGTTACTGTCCTTTCTGAGGGCTGTTCTCCAAACCAATAGGTGAATCTCTTGTCCTGTATGAACAGATGAAATGTTTTACCTCTTTTCTGTTGAAATATGTATTTGGAGTTCTGACAACTACAAGATTTTTTTCTGAGAAGGCACTGTTTCCTGAGCACAACAGAAATGAAACAGGAGTGTGGCTTGAAATATGCCAGTTAGGTATTATTTTGATCACGTTGTTCTTAAAAGCACAGTGAGTTTGGGGGCAGGACAGTATTTTGTTATAAGGCTTGAACATTCCTGTGACGCTTTTTGTTTTTGCAAGTTTACCAATATATCCTGTGTCACTGACGTGCAGTAACTGTACACAAAACCACTGTTTCTGTTTCAGGGAAATCCTTGAGATTCACTGTGGTGGCTATAGTAAATGGCAACGGACAGTGGTGCTCAGACATCTATTTGACACTTACTAGTTGTATTCTGCCTCCCATTTTGTCTCATTGTCCTATAATATTATGAAACAGACTGCTCCTACTGTAAATCTTTCTGAGACAGTAGCTACCTTATACAATATGTCTCTACTGTCTTTTACATTATGTGGTCCAGACTGCAAAGCATAATCGTTCAGACCCTTTCATGCTCTAGCGTCCCCAATACTCCCTTCTCTGTGCGCTGTCTTTGCGTCTTTGGTAGTGCTTTCATCTTGTGATTTGAGGCTTGCCCTTGACTCGGGCTGATTTAGCTGGCGAGGTGTTCTTAGGTCAATGTCAGCTTATCCTTGCAATGGGGCACAGGCATCATTCCACTGAACAGAGTGGTAGAAGCCCAAAGGTAACTTACCGGTGTTGAACTCTTGCACAGCTGGCCAATGAACCAGCTAAACTATGTCATTGTAATAGCTGAAGGGTATAATGAATGGCCTTGTAAATTCTGCTGCTGACATCTTTTTTTTTCCACTTGCTTGTTTTTGTGAATTGATGATCATCTTGGGTGTAACTACTTTAATCCTATATTATACAAGTGTTAGAATAATTTGTTGTTGGAATCAGTATCTATAATAGAAAGTGAATGCATCAGCTTTTTGAGATGCATTCAGCAGCAGGACTGATGAGCAGATTTTTATCTAGAGCATCACATTGTACAAAATATGACTAAACATAAATCCTGTCATTGAGTATTCAGTCAGTTGTAATGTCATCAGATCATTCCCTGCAGTAGTGTGATAGGTGTAAGAATAATAGCTGTTTTGCAGGTTTGTTTGACTTTCTGATTGTTGTGGAGTTTTTGTTTGTTGAGGGTTTTTCTAAACACATTGTCTAATTGCTTTGATGACAAAAGGAGGACTTTTGAAATATTATATTTTTCTTGCTGGTAATAAACAGTATTTCCTATTTGAGCATTAGGTTAGGTGATTCACGCATTTGACTAGGTGCTTTACTTCTTTGAATCTGAGGTGGAGAAAGAACACTAGTGATCATGTATGCTTGGCATATTATAGAAGTCTGTATGGGAAGAACAGCTATGGGTGTTTCAAAGAACACAGTAAGTTGGATATTGCTCAGTAAGGCTGTCATGAAAGAAATGAACAATATAATACAGAAATTCATATACATTTCTTCCCTTTTTTTGTGGTATTTCTTTTTTGTTTGTTTTTTTCCCTTTAATTCTGTTTACATTAGGGCCATATTGTGGTTTGGTCTCTGCAACTCCAAAACATGAATTGTCTAAATCAGGTAAAAAGTTGTTGTCTTCCTCTCAGTCTGCCATCTTTATTTAGGAAAAGGCAATGCAAATACTATTACTTTCTTTGCCACAGTTTGCCAACAAATATTGAATATTTGGTAACTAGTCTAGTCAGGATATTCTGTTTAAGCAATTATGGTGCCAAATCTTAAGGCTATAAAGCCTTAACGTTTTCAGATTTGGAGCATATATCAAGATTCGGAGCGTATATTAAGTGTGTAGAAACAGGGAATCTCATCTTTAAGTGCAAAGTAAAACAGCCATAAACTGAATAATGTATAGAATTACAAAGCCAGTTGTATCTCATCCTATTTCTGTGCTTTCTAGTTCATTTAGTAATAAAAATTGCAGACTTCTCTCTGAAAGATTTTAGTTTTCTTGTAACATTTTAGAAATCAGCATTTGTAAGGAGGTGAAGTTTGAATTTGACCTTTACCTTTCTTTGTTGAAAAATTGCTTGAGGAGGTAATTTTCAAGGCTTTTGGATTCAATCTGAGTTCTTGCATGTTAGTTGTAAAAGATCTTCTAGCACAGAAAAGATTATTAAATACTGTTAGAGTACTGAAATGTTATTCTTCAAATTATAATTCTTCTGTACGCTTCCATACACAATTAGATATTGTTTTATAATTGTATTAGACTTCCTTGTTTTTCTTAAGAGCTCTTTGAACAAGGCTAAAAAAAAAATCACTTTCTGCCCAGTGAACTTGTGAATACCTGTAAAAGTAAAATGTGCTGCAGTCAGTAGTGAGGAGGGACAAATCTATGAAAACTTGATTGGTTTCTTCTGTGGGCATTCCAAGAGCAATAAGAACATGAGAAAACATTCCCCTTTTTGTTCCAGTAAAGGAACATAATAAATCCAGATTAGCTTTAATACTATCCACAATTAACTGGAAAGATCAAAAAAGAAAGTGGAATTAAAATAAAATTCCATTAAGACTTAGTAACTCTGTTGTATATAATTGTTGTCATGGGCATAGACAAATTTATTGTTTTTTTTTTTTCTCTCCTATCCACAATTTATGCCTTCTTATTTGTGTAATTTTATTTTATGTTTTTATGAAGTCCAGTACAAAGAAAAAACTACTGAAATTTCTGGTTATTCTAATTCTGCATGCATCTGTGTTGTCAGTCATGTTGCTGTTGGCAGCATTCCAGCCCCAAGCTGCAAAAAAAGTAATGCTTGCTGTTTACAGGTTTTCAGTTCTTTTGCAAAGTGATCATTTACCATGTGACCATACTACTCAAATTTCCTATCTTTTGGAAGATTATTTTTTCATAATTTACTGAGAATGCATGTGAGATTGCATCACAGGTAAGGCTGCTAGGAGCTAAAGGCTGCTCAGGGAGTATTTAGAACTTGCTGTATGTGGTCATTCATGTGCACGGTCATGGCAGATTGAGCGTGTCCCAGGCTGAACTTCCGTAATACTTTTCTTGCAGTTGCTGGTTTTACTGCTTTGGATCGGGATGTTGAAGCAAGACAAACTGGTTTTCCTTGTGTTGTTAGTGCTCACCCATGCTGCAGGTGCTGGAACAGAGTGAGTGAGCCCAGTGAAAAACAGTGCTGTCATTTTACCTTCTGTTTATTCAAAGCTGTGCTTCCATTGACTTCAGCTTTAGTTGGCAATGCTTAGCAATCCTGTGCAGCTAAATCCAGGCTTATGTGAGGCCCAGAAGAATGAAACACAGCAGTGGCCATTGTGAAGAAGTTTGCAGTCATAGGAAAGTTGTTTAAGCCCTAAGAATTTTAGCTGTTCCACAGGAAGTCATCTCTTCCTTCAGGTTGAAATACTACATAAAATATCTGAGAAGCTAGTAAGTCAAAAAAGCTGAGAAGTCTGTGAGCTTAACTGGAGTTTTTGTTATCCTGCTTGGAAACAGTTAATATTCAGTGAGTGGAGGCCATCTTGTTGCTTGGCAAAGTTGGGTTGTGTTGTGCCACACACTGGTGCAGGAAGCTTCAATGTAGGGCAGCATGGAAATCTAGAGCACAGGAATAAATTACTGAAGCTGAGATATTGTTAAGAATGTAGGATGCTTGGAAAGTTAATAGGAAGTCAGCAGATGGACTGAAATACATAAGACACAGGAAAATGCATCTTCTTGAAGGTTCTAGGTATCAGAGGTCTTGCTATTTGCATACTGAAAAACAGGTAGAACAGGTGTATCTCAGCTCAATGTATATTTTATGCTGCAAATGCAGACAACCATGCCGACAAAGATTCAATGCATTAAAAAATACGTGATTAAGGATTTTTGATATGAACAATAGCTAGGCTTGGGTAACACGAGTTAGGTTCCTGACATGCCTCAGAGTAAGACTTCTCACTTTGTAGCTAAATTAATTTATGGTCAAATGTCTCTGCTGCCATAGTCTTCTGCAGAGACAAAACACAAATACGCAGCTTCAGTTTTTAGAGCAAGGTGCATGTTCTCCGATGTTTCTGTTATGATATGTTAGTAGTTTCCTGTTTTAGTTCATGAACTCCAGTTACTTTCGACTACCTGTTCAAGCTGGAAAAGTAGTGAGGAATGTATGCTGTAGTAAGGTCTATTTAATACTTTTTATGGCCGTAGCTATAGATCTGATCTTGGCTTTGTCATTCATAGTGTAGTCATATTATTTTCTCATTCTTTACCTGTCCCTGTTACCATTAAAGACATGGTTTGTGTGTCTACTGGGAGGGAACTGAAGTAATGCTAGGTATGCCTTGCCTTACATGCCCATGCTGTGAGTCTAAAAGGGGCAGAACAAAGCACACCACATTACAAGGTATGAAAAAGGGAGAAAGTTCTTTTGATTTCAAATGATACACATACATGCCAATTACATACTTAAGGTACTGCGAAGTAATCTTTCTTTCATAAGTAATGTAACTTTAAGAATGTCTTTTCTCCTGGGATTTGCTGACACGCTAATTACACCTCACCTAGAGATAAACAGACCTCTTCAAAGCACTGTTTGGATTCATTCCTGGAGCTGCTTCATTATGTGTATTGGATGGAGACTGGAGACCTCTGAAAAACTTATTATGGTGTGTAATTAAAGACTTACATAATACATATGCATAAAAGTGTAAAATGCAGATTGCTGTATTTTCTCATTGTACTTCAGTGTATTGACTAAACTTTTTTGGCAGAGTTACTGCTTGAGAGTTTTTAAATTAACAGACATTATAGACACTGTATTTTGTGACATTTTTTACAAGTAAGGTATTTGAAGGTAAACTTCAACTAAAGCTCCATTTTATTTTTTGATCCTTCAAAAATCTGATCCCGCATATGCATTTGTAATTTTTTGCTATGCTTAACTTCGCACTACGTGCTTTGAGGAAGTCTGTGTCATAGATGAACATACAGGTAACAGCCAAAGACCTGGGATTTGGAGTTCTGAGACCCATATGTTCTCTAAGAGTTACTATTACTCAGCTGTTCTTCAAGACTAGAGTATCACAAGAACTAAAATATGCTTCCATATATACTAACAGCTAACAAGGAAAGGAGCTGTTGTCTATGCACAGCCAAAGCACAGTCCAACATGGACGGACTGAGCTTAATCTCTTGCTAATTTAGTGATTGCTGTGTAGCCAAAGGCAGTGTCTTCTAGCTGGAAATGTCTCTTTTATCCATAATGTAGTTTATTTAAGTAGGTCTTAGGATCTTGGTCTTCTCTAGGTGATACCAGCAGATTTTCCAGACTTGCTGGATTTTGAAACTTCTTCCCCAAGGTTTTTTATTCTGCTTTATCATCCTGTATTTTATATTTTGATTTCTGTTCATTGTCCTAGTTGAATAACTTCCTTGCAAAGTTTTTATGTGCTACCAAGGACTCTTATGAATTGTTTCTGTTGTTGGGATTGTTTGGCAGTATATCAGTAGCCTGTGGAAACAATGCAAAAGGCAGATCTGGGAAAACAGTATCAGTTCACAAAACCAGGAGAACCTGTTCATGTGGAGAAATAAGGAAGCATCATACTGTGCATGTGTGTGGGGAAGCACCAGCCTTCTTGGAAGAAATTGCTGAAACGATCTTGAAATCTGCTGAGTAGAAATGAGTTCCTACTGAAATGAGAGCTACTAAGAATAATTGTAGTAGCCCTTTTACCGAGGAGCTAGAACGTTAGCTCTGACTTGTTCGTTTTGTCATCCACACTACAAAATCTGTTGTCAGCATGCATTATACTTGCACGTGCCACAACGTATTTGTAAAAATCTATTGTGTCTAAATTTCTTGTTTAAATTTATGTTTACTGAATTTCTTTTATTTCTTTTACTTTTCTAGATTTATATGCTTATTTGCTCAAGTATTATAGTAGGAAGGGTTCCAATTGTCTAAGCAAAGGGGATTGATTCAGTTGATGTCCCTGTGTCCAATGTAGGTCTAATTTAATAGTGTTGCAGGTTTGTATGACCCTTGCAAGGCTAGAAAGATCCTGCATTCTAGCAAACCTGTCCAGTATAGCCTTGCCTCCATTGCTGTGACTTCTTCCTTTTTTTTTTTTTTTTTGGTCCCTTTTTTCACTTATCCATGTGCACAGTTCCATTGGAAGTTTTAGAACAAAGTAGGATTTCCCAGGGATTTGCTGCTATAGTGGCATACTTAAAATGTAAAATACGTATGTTAATAAAGGACAATTGCATTCAATTTGCAGCCTATGTCCTCTTCTGAACTCACTCCTTCTGACCTCTATGACTGTAATTTCTGGAATGCTTGACGCTGGAGCAAGCTATCATTGTGGCAAAAGCAGCAATACTGTCCTTTTGCTCTCCAGCAAATGTTGGTTTTGCCAGCTCAGCTCTGCTACGGCTGTATAGTACCCCAGATCAGGGGACTGATCTACTTGAAAAATACTTTCCCATCCCTACTTAGGATATAAACTGTATGTTTGCTTTCATACTTTCTCTTCAGAAAGTTGCCCTACTTCAGTACTGTAACACCCGACCTCCTATATTCACAGTGCAAGTATATAAAATGTGTCTATAAAAAACAAATAGAAAAAGACAACTAAATTTCTTGCTTTGAAGGGGTAGTACAGATCCTATTTGATAAAGTCACTAATCTAGTACAAGAATGGCATGTTTTTACATCTAAGTTGTACTTTTTCTTTTCTATCTAGCCTTGCATTTTTTTTAAGGGAGTGAATATGAAATAAAGCAAACACTTCTACTACATATTGCTTTGTTTTCTTTTGGAGGGCTCTTTTCTCAATATCTGTTTTAGATTTCATGAGCATCAGTTTGACTTCATATTCAGTATGTATTGATGCACTTGGATAGATGAACAAGTACACTTTTAAATACAGCATCCAAATGCTGGCATTCTAAGCAGCTAAAGAAAACCTAAAAATCATCAGCAATAAAAATTGAGAATCAGTGAACTCATTTCAACTTTAATGCTCAGTATAGCTTCTAACAGAAATCAAGTAGTATTCTTTGTACATCATATTTGACTGCCAAAAAATGCTAAATAGATGAAATAAATGTGTGAAGAGTATAGTGTTAGTTCACTTACAGAAAATTGACATGTTGGAGAAGGAAAGTTGAAACTTCAGTTTAGAGTAGACAGACTGTGGGAACATGAGATTTTTGTGGTAAGATGATCTATATTGGATCTTTCTGTAGCAGCAAACATAATAACGTGCATTTATTTGAATTCCAGAACAGGAGTATTGAAAGGAAGCTTAATTATACCAGTGAACTTATTTTCTTTAGTTTTTTTTAAAGTCAACCTAAGAAAGAGAATTCAAGAGAAATTATACTGAGACAAAAATCTTGCTATGCTTTCAGTGTATACTGCTGCCTTTTGTCAGAGGATTTTTAAATTGTATTCTTTAAAGCAGGAAGATAGTCTTGCAGAAAACAGCTTGTGGAAAACATTTTTCCATAATTTTGGGAGCATTTTACAGTGAAGGTTTCAATTTGTGCAGTAGAATGTTATACCACTCTTGATTAATTGGAGCCTACTGCAGTGTACAAAGAAAAGCTTTTCTTTTAGATACTTGTTCTTTACTGTTTTTCTAATATTAGTGATAAGAATAAGAGAATTAATGGTTTTTAGAAACTGTCTGACTACAAAGGGCTGTTCTGTTATGCTCCCCCATTGTGTGCAGTACTGGGGGTATGTGAGCATGAAAAGATTACTCTCTCTATAACATTGTTCCTGACCTTTGAAACTGGTTATTTTCATTGGCCTGCTGAAGATTGGTTGTGGGTCAGTTGGTTTGTTTCTTTTTGTTTGTTTGGTGGTGTTTTTTTTTGTCTGTTGTGTTTTGTTAGGGTGTTTGGTTTGTGTTTGGTTTTGTTTTTTTCTTAAAAACTAGAAGCAGAACTACAGTCAATTTAAAATGAGAGATTTGAATACAGATCAACTCTTGCTCAGGTTTTTGAGTGCCCTAGTATAAGTGTTGCGTATCCTAGCTTGCTTTTTGTTTTGTTTTGCATCTGGTGTACTTTCCTTAACTCTGTGAGATTAATTTTAGATGTTTGAAAAATTGCTTGGTATTTTCTGGAATAAATGTGCCTGCTAACATCTTGAGCATTGATTGCTTCTGCTCTGACATGGAGATAGCACTGTGATGTAGACGATGAAGCTGCAAAACAAAAATCTCTGAACTCTGAAACAATGTAACTTCTCAAATGTAAACATTATTATTATTGCTTTATGTCTTAGTTCCTGTTTAAATTATAATGTTTTGAATTAACTGTTGTTTGTATGTGTATTTTGAAGACTACTAAAAAGCCTCCTGCATAGCTGTACTGGTGAAAATTGGAAAATGAAAGGGTATTGGTTTCACTACTGTAGGCTTGTATTTATCAATTATTTTTATAATATAAAAGTTCTATCAAGAAGAAATATAGAATTGAATGAAGATATATGAAACAAGAAATGAGCTGGTGTTAGAAAATGATTTTTTCTAAAACAGTTTCTTTTTTTTTTTTTTTCTTTTTTTCTTCTCTTCTAGGACCGGAATAGGCCCTATGACACTTTTAACTTGCACTCTTTGGAAAATTCCTTAATGGATATGATAAGGACTGATCATGAGCCTCTGAAAGGTAAACACTACCCTCCCAGTGGCCCACCAATGAGTTTCGCTGATATAATGTGGAGGAATCATTTTACAGGTTAGGAATATTCATATGTCCATGCTTGCTTGGTGTTTAAACAAAAATCAGCTTTTCAGTTTCACTATAAACTTTTTGCTAATGAATGAGTTGTCAGTTATGAAAAGCTTCTGTTTTCCCATCTTAAGATAATCATCTGTACTGTAGGAAGATCAGGTGAAATCTGTATGTTTCTTGTGACTGCACAAGCATCATAATAGCTAACTGGCGTTTCTGAAACTTGGTTTTCTGTATCAGCAAATTGCACAGTGGGTCTCCTGCTGCAGTCACTCAGTTCAGAAAAGGTGTAGTGAAACTGAAGTCCAATTGTTTCTTCAATATCTTATTCAAAGTTAATGTGACTCTCATTTTTGCATCATCAGGTAGTGTACAGGGTTCTAAAATAATCACTCTCTACAGATGTTTCAGGTTTCGTTGGTTTTTTTTGTTTGCTTTTTTAAGTATCTTAATTTGGATCTCAAATTGTTAGAGAAACCAAAAGCTATTAGGATGTTGTTAAATGCTGGGAAAGTTTTGATTATTTATGCTCCTAACCTGTGTTTGTTCTACCAGATGTGGCATCAGAGATGAAACCATTTCTAATACTTAGATGATATTGAGTAGTGAAAGGTGGTGGCAACATTTCAATGAACAAATATTCCTGATTGACTTGCACACTCCTCTTATTCTTTCATTTAAGTTTAAAAATAGGTACACATTCTTGCTTACATGCGTTCTTGCTCATTTTGAAGACGCTAGCTAATACTAAACCGTATACTAAGGAAAGAGATATGATTGCAAAAAAATGAGAAGCCAGGACACTGGAATTGATAGAGAGGGAATCCAGCTGCATGTGGCTATGCTAATGCTTATATACACACTTTCCTGATGTCATGACTGCCTCATTTGCTCCCCTTCCTGTTTACATATTACATGTGGAAAAATATTTTTTCTTGGTCTAAAGTTTTGTGCCTATTTCACAGTCTTTCTGGATACAGATTATTTCTTTTTTTTTTCAAAAAAAAAAATGCCAAACCAGATTCTGTGCTCTCAGTTCTTGTAAGCTGGTGCTCTGGTGCTCTTCACTGTTATACTGAAATTTGCTGTGCTGTATGCTTCATGTGTCTTTAGCTATTGTTCAGATATCTAAAATGGCAAGAAATACTGTCTCATGTCTATTCTGACCTTAGTTCTCCAAAATAATGTTTACCTGAAACATACAAAAAGCAGAACTGAGATTTCTGATGGATATACATTTCATATAGTTGGTATTAAAAAAATAATAAAAAGAAATAAATCCCAATTTCTAGTAAGTAGATTTAAGCATTTATTGTATCCTATTAATTCTAGCTAAAACTCCCATGTTGGTTTTAAATCAGTATTTATTTAAATATACAAATAGAGACTATTTACTTAAAGGCTGGATTTCCATATGAACCTGAATGTGGGAGAAAATGAGAAATATAGGATTAGAAAAGTAGGACTCTAGAAACAGACTTTAACATCATGTAAGTGCAATTTTGTTTCCTTAAAACCATTTATTTTTTAATAGGAATATTAGCACATAAAATAATAATGGATGAAAATATATAATTCTTCTATGTTGTTGCGTGATTCTATCAAGAATACTTTCCAGTACTCAGCTGAGCTAACCTGTGTAAGTGTTGCAAGTGACATATTCCACAGCTGCACCTGAGGGTCATAATGCTATTTAATGTTGGTGTTTTGCATGAGCTAGCAATGAAATTCTTGGTTTCATAAAGTATCTTCTTTCTTTTCAAGAAAGGTATCCTTTCCAAAACAAACATAATATTTTCATCTTTAATAGGTTAACAATTTATGTAGGAAACTGCTTACCTTAAATGGGTATTTGAGAGCAGTAGGAACTGTTTGTGCTCAAAAAGTAAAACCAAAGAGTTGGATATTAATTGAAAGTTTGAGTTTATTCGCTCCATTTGCCAGTGGAATTGTTAGCTTTATTTTGCTCTGGCAAACACTTCTGTCACTGGATGTGCTTTTTTAACTATCTCATTTTCTCACTCAGTGCTGCTCATCTGTTTTGGCCTTCTGGTCTGGCCTTGTTACTTAGCTCTCCTCCAGCTTCCAGTCCAGTAACTGGAGAAATATTGTTTACTTTGTTACCTCTCTCTGTTTCACCCCAGCTGTCTTTTTTTCCCATTGATATAGTTAATTCCCTGTCTTGCTTTCTTCCTCTCTCTGACTACAGAGCTTACTTTACTAACCTCCGGCTTTGCCTCAACCTACTGTGTAGCTGTCTTTTTTCCCATTGATATAGTTAATTCCCTGTCTTGCTTTCTTCCCCCCCTTTGACTACAGACCTTACTTTACTAACCTCCAGCTTTGCCTCAACCTACGGTGTACTTCCCTGTCTTCCTGTTTTCACACTATGCAGCATGACTGGCAACATTCATAGCAGTGACTCTTCCAGGGTATTAATTCTCCCTTCCAAGATGTGTTGTCTTCCTCTGTATTAAACAGAGTTCTTATTAAACAGTGTTACTATTTCAACAGAATCCTTTTCAGAAAAGCCTGTTTTTTTTCTGCAAACATCGATACACCCTTCCAAGTGTTTACCTTTTGCATTTTTATTGTTGCTTTTTCCATGAAAATTGGTCTTGACTCTTTCCCTGTACCTCTAATTTTCTCTGCTGAAGATGCAGAAGGTTTTCAACTGCTGTCCTTTTCTGTACCTTCCTCAGATTTCACTTAATCTTGTCTTCTAAGCTTTCCTGCTTTTTTCTTACTTATCCCTCTTTCTTCTGCCTCTCCTCCTTAAAGTAGTAGCATGTTTTAGTTTGCAATCACCTTGTGAAAGTGATTGCCTGTGCTTGCCTTTGCTTGTTTCTTCTTGTTACCTACTTCAGCTTGACTTTTCTCTTTTCAGTTCCTTCTAGACATTCCTGTGTGGATGCCTCTGGTGCAAAATTTCAGCTGCTCTTTCTGTGCTCTTATTAACTTAACCAACTCTCAGAGCTAATTCCTCTTCATTTAACCTTCTTTGTGTTTCATAGTGAACTAGGTATGGGTTTTTTTCACTCTAAATCTTTTCTTCTGCTGGCATCTGTGACTGTTGTCTCAAGTTTTGTGCAGCTTCTTCTTTTGTAGGTGGAAAGTAAAAGAACCACTTAAGTCCTTGTTTAACAAGTGATCAGACAAAATGAGATGGATTTCAAATGACCTTTTAAATTGTTCACCTTTTGGTGAATAAGCCTTGTTTTGTCAAACAATTTTAGCTAACAGCACTTTCATTTCAGTTGGCCTTGTATTTACTGTCCAATTTTTTAAGCAAAAAGGGTGAAACGATCAGTATGAAAAGCCTCTGATCTTGAAAACACAGGAAGATTTAATTCTAGAGAAGCTACACATGTTTTGGAGCCTCCAGTGCATGTTACAAAGCCAGTGGAGCTATTTCAGGATCATTTCAGTCTGCTGCTGGCAACAAAGTCTTCAACAAATGAGTATTTTTAGAAGTACTGTCGTATATGTATTCATTAGTAAAATATTGCAGGTGGTTTATCTGAAGGTTGAAACTTTGCTTGGAACATAGTCCCTCTTGGCATATGTGCCTACTCACATCTTGGCAAGTATTTAGAACAAAAAAATAATTATCTTGGGTATAGAACAAGGGCTTTAGATTAGAATGTGGATGGGGGTTAACAGTAACAGATTCTAATGTGAAGACCAAATTAAAATGTTTCTGTGATGTGTTTCATTTGATTGTGGGATAAAAGTTCCTCATGCTCTGCGTTGTTCAGCAGAGGTAGTGAAGAATCTCAGGGGTGAGGGAGAGTCTGTCCTCTAGTTGATAGTAGTTGAAGCTTCATACTTTCTCTGAATGTGAGGTTTGATCAGTTTGTCCTGAAGGCTATGGAAATTCAGTTTATTTCAGGATCACCAGAGTAGGTCACTTTTTTTAAAGCAAGATCCACTTGGCCTTGAGAGGGCATGTGATTAAGCAACTTTTTTGGCGGTGTTACTTTCAAGCGTGGAACAAGAGAAAGGCTGAAGGATTGTTAGTGCAGCAGAAACTAACTGATCCTCAGTCTTGCAATATTGAATTACTTACTTTGAGTGAGTGCTGACTCAGTCTGATTGGCAGGCTGGCATGGTGTTCTCCAGCTAGGAAAGCTAGGGTCGCTTAGGTTTTTTGGGTGTTTCTTGCAGTAAGAGAGATTTGATACCTAGCTCTGGAGCTTGTGGACTAGGATAAATTATCAGCTTATCCATCCATGTTGCATTTTATCTTGAATCCCATCTTTGGAGAAGCTGTTCAGTGTCAGCTCTTATTTTGTTTGTCTAAAATAGATTTCTTTTTCCCATCTCTTTCTGCAAGATAGAGGTACCCTGCAGTAGGTTTCTATCTTTCTGTCCTTGTAGTCAGGGAACTATGTTACTTTGTAAGCTGTTTGCCATTTTCACGCTTTGAGATCTAAAGAATGTAAACCCATTAACAAGGAAGCCTCATTTTCTTTTCTCCTAAGACAAGCAGACTTACTTACCTGTGTTCTCTGCCATCAAGACCAGCTTCAACATCTTTCTTTTCCTTGAGGCAATACTCATAAATCCTTTTCTCCTTTCAAAAGGAGGAAAAAAGTGCAGTAAGGGAATTGTTAAACTTATTAAAGGCAAATTACTGTATATGGCCAAGGGTGTCTGTTTTTTCCCTGTGTTCCGTGTCACATAACCAGACCTATGTAACAGTGTCTTCTAAGATGTTTTCCTAAACTGTCCTATTTATTTTCTGAATAGCCAGTAATACATATCATACACTACAAAAACATGGGAGAGAGTTTTGCTTTAGCAAGGAAAGGGTGTATTTTATAATTTATTGGTATTTATGTACTACTTTTACCTAATGCTGTAGGGCAGAATTGAATTATCAGAATAACTTCGGGTAAATGTTACTTATTACTGACTAAAACATTTCTTTCCTACATCAAAGTGTCTCCTGTCTATGGTGTAATATGTCACTGTTGCAATATGTTTATCTATGTCAAAGTATTGCATTACAACACAAACAGAGGCATTCTGATCTAGGAAAAATAACTAGCAGCTGCCTTTCTTCTATTTTTAAATAATCAAATAAAATATTTCAGCTGTTTTAGATCATATGCTATGCACATGTGCTACTGATAGGTCATGAAACTGAATTGAAATTAAACTGATGAGAGAAGTCCTTTTGAAATATTTATTTTAAATTTACTGTTGCAGAAGATAAGTAATATTTGGTGTTTATTCTTAACCAGAATCAAAACAAACTTTATGATGTGCAAATCTGTAACTAACAGAAAAATCTGAGGTTTTCATTAAATGTCAGTGTGACACATATTCAAGTATGAATATTTGGAGACAACACAGGTACAAGAATTTCAAGAGCAGGCTTTATTAAAACTAATGGATGTTTTACTGTAGAAGGATACGCAAAATATATGTTACTTATGTATGAAGGATAGGCTGAGAAAGTTGGGGCTGTTCAGCCTGGAGAAGAGAAGGCTGCTTGGAGACCTCATAGCAGCCTTCCA
>JASSUY010051801.1:0-14927 GCA_032466535.1 Forpus xanthops | reverse complement strand
TGTCCCTGCCCATGGCAGGGGGGCTGGAACTAGATGATCTTAAGGTCCTTTCCAACCCTAACTATTCTGTGATTCTATGATTTCTGAGTGCACTGAAGAGTACAGAGAAAGCCCTTGATGGGCAAGGAGGTAGCAGTGGCTAGGCATACACAGAACATTGCAAAAACAAAAGCAGCAACCCAGGTGGAAGCTGGGGCTAGAGAGTGGCCAACCCCAGGGTCTGGCACTGCCACAGGGCAATGCCAGCTTGAGACCCCCCTCCTATCCTTGGATTCCCCATTCCTCCCCTTCCTCTAGGGTAGGAACAGCCCTGGGCTGGCTGACAACATCGTGGCTGCATTTCCCTGTCCTGCTTATAGGCCGCCAGGATGCAAAACAAATGAGAAGTGTCAAGAAAACCTGTGGTATTTCAGAGAAAATGCCTGGCTTGTTTTCTTTGAGTACCAAAACAACCAGCCTGCAATTCTGCTGCTCCAGGCAAGGTGAAGGACGGGACCAGCGTTCCAAGCCACCCTGCAGTTCCTGAGAGTAGGACAGAAAAGCTTGCATAATTTCAATTTCTAAAATAATTTGTTTCCTTTTGTACCAGTAACCATCTTACTTTTGTCTATTTTATTTATACCAACCGACTTGTCATAAGGAAAATTAAAACCACCTCCTTGCTTGGTAAGAGCAAAGATATCACTCTTATCCAGATGTGCACAGAGAGAATAGAGTGAAAATCCAAGTAAAGCTTCTAGGTGCATGGGGGATGATGCTTGGGATTGCAGCTGGCAATAAGCTGTGAGCTGCTTGAAGGGTGATGGGGAGCAGAAGGGTATGTGGGAAAAGGTAATGCGGTAGCAGGGACATCAGTCTGGTCCTCTGAAACTGCAGGACTTAATCACTAAACACAGAGGGGGTCGCATCTCAACACCAGGTGAACCAGGCAATGGTCCCCAGCTCCTGCTTTGACCTCTCCAGCAGGACCTACTGCTCTCACAGTCCTGCCCCACACAGCCTGACTTGCTTTTACTCTGTATGCTACTGGTCTGAACAGATTTGAGTGGGCTTTACCTGGGGAAAAAAAGAGGGAATGCTTGCACAAGCTGCTCCCCCAGCAACAATGCAATAACCCTGGGAAGGGGAAAAGCAGGAATAGGCAGAACGTAGAGACCTCATTCACTGTCACAGACCACGACCAGGACATCTCGCTGCAGCGAATAGCAACAGTGTAAGGTCAGGGAGAGCAGAGCCAGAATGTCAGGGGACAGGTATGCTTGCTCATAGGCATTGCACAGTGGAGGGACCGTGCGTGCAATTTTTGCTGGATCCGCCAGAGAGGGGAAAGTGATTTCTGACACTTGAGTGTGTCAAAAGGCAGTACCATGATAAAAATTGTGCAAACAGCAGGAACATTTCTTTAATAAGACTCCAGACAGATAAATCACAGCTTAAAGAGAGATTGCAGTGCTATTTATTAGTCATTTGTGAATGATTTGCTCACACCATTGGTAGTGGAATTTCTTTTTCGAGTGTTTAATTTTCATCAGAAATGATTTGTGTGCTGCACAGCAGTTCATACTGACACCACCGCCCTGCAGCACACAGGCACCTGTAACCAACCACCTACAGTCAGCTCCAGCCTGGAAGAAAAATGCTGACAATGACCTCCTAAAGGAGATATCCCAGTGGTTAAATGCATCAACTTTCATGTGGATTTTTCTTATTTTTCAGAGCTGTTAGGTTTCCTTGCACAGCTGAGCAATACCCACAATGTATCAGAGTCCTTTAAGCTGGTTTCCTTATTTCCAGACATTTCTACATCCCAGCTTCACACTGGGAAAAAACAGGCTGGGTGGTAATAAGTGACAAGGCTCAGAATGAGAGAGTTAAAAGGAAGGTATAAAGGAAAATAGACAGAAATCATTAAATGCACACACATGACTTTTTAGAAGACTGAGTTAAATGCCACCCCAATTCGTACCTGCTGTTAATCCAACGGGTCAAGGCAAAGCTGAATTTTCCACCAACATCCAGCAATACAACAGTGCTACGGCTAACGTGTTGTGGTTTAAGCCATGACAACATGATATGGCAGAAGCTCTACAGAAACTACAGCTGCACAGGATACTTCTCCAGAGCAATATTCCCAGCTTTTGGAGAAGTAATTAGCTGTCCTTCAGAGATCTTCACCATAGGGCTTAATGGCTGGTCTGGCTGCATATTCATTGCTGGGTAATTTTTACATTTCCACCAGCAAGAAGTAGCAAAGCAAGATCTTTCATGGTAGCCAGAAGTTTTCAAATTTTCCAGGACTAGCAACAGCAAAGACTACCTACTTATAATTGTTTAACTTACAAATAAAAATTCATCCCCATCTCTTATTCTTCTGAGAGCTCAAAATACATTTACCTCTTTATTCAAAGCCCCACTTACCAAAAGAAACTGTAAACCAAACAGGCTGAACTTTGGAAATCATTATCTGGGAAACATGGGGGACCCAAGACTAAAGCTCTGACACAGTGCAAAATCCATTTTTCACCTTATAGAGACACACAAACTCAGTCCCTGTTCCCTGCCCTAGTCTTGAACTTGCAAGAAACACTGGCAGGCGTTCATTAGTACATTGGCAACTAGAGAATTTGTCGAGACTCTATGTGACGAATAAATGTCGGAGTTTCTGCTGGGGACTAGCACTTTTGGTTTGGGGCCAACTGGATGCACTCAAAACAAGTGTATTAGGGGTGGGGGAGTTACAGTCAGCAGTTCCGCTTTGTTGCTCCTATTATTAACTTTAATTGTGAGTATGAGCTGCCAGAAACCTGAGGGTATCTACTCCCCACCTAACATAAAAAATAGCAAATATATGAGTGAGAGTAATGATTTTTTGAGGTTTAATGAAGACTTGGCTGCTCATGAGTATGAATATGATGGTCCCCTGCTCCCTGGCACTATAAGAGCCTAGACATCACAGCCATCTCAGAGACCAATGGCCAAGAAAAGCAGAGTTCGCACAGCAGAGCAAGCATCATTACCTGAGGTTGCAACATATTTCCCAAACTCATCTTCAGGCTTGCACTTACCTGGCAAATTCAGGATGTTGTCCTTCCCTGCAAATACCCATCCAAAGCCTGAGTCCATCACCAAACCCTCCAACTCCCGCAAACATCTCTGGCCCCCTGGGTAGCTGTCACTCATACCAACCGGACTCTTTTGAAAGGAAAGAGGGACCTTCCTCAGTATTAAACTACACCATGTGTTTCACAGGCTGGCCTGGGACTGCAAACAAGGTAACACTGCAAAGAAAACTCCTGAACTGTGCAACAGAACAAAGGCTTGGTGATGGAGAAATTGCTTCACTTTGAAAAACTCGAGTGTTTAAGAACTTCTTGTTAAAGCAATTAGAAAATGCAACACTGGCCCAAGAGGAGAAAAGCCAATGCTTCTCCCAAAGCAGCTGTCTGTATGTGGGAGTTAGCAGCTCCGTTCAGTCTGTTAGCAGAAAAATAACTGAAAGTGATCTGTTGGAAGCTGTCTTCATACACACAGGCATGCAGACACACAGGCACACACACACAGAGCTTTGATATGTGGGTCTGACTTAATTATAGCTGGCAAATGCAAAGGTTAGATATGCTTGAGAATGCTTGACAAAATTACACTCTGCAGAGGAGAACTTGGTTTCCCAGAGAAAAATAAAGCAGAGAGTGGCCACATCTGGATTTTTTCTCGCTCTCACATCACTCTGCATTTCCTGGTGATAGTTGGGATCTCCCCAAGAGAGGCTTTTCTTGTGTATTTCTAGCTGGGACTGGATGCACCACAAATCTCAAGAGAAGTTCTTTCCTTCCAAGATTCACGAGCTGGAGGCTCATGAAGCACAGATAGTTCAGGAAAGTGACCAACTGTGCAGATGCTTTCCAAGCTGTCAGCTTTTTGGGGGGTCCAGTAGCACTGTCAATGATACAGGGTCCAATCTCGCCCCCTTCCCACCAACATGGACACTTCATGTTGCAACTGTATGGAAAAATCCTTATTTCAAGAAACTAAAAAGGGAAAAGAGACGTCCTGCTGTGTCAGAGCAGGCAGGGCCTGGAGGCCTGCCTGACTGCTTCAAGGTCTTAAAGCAGCAGTCTCAAAGCTGCTGCTCTAGTGGGTAATATGCTAATTGAAAAGGAGAGGGACACCCTGAAATCATCCAATTCCTGATTTCCATTTCCAGGGGACACTGGCTTTCCTCCATGCTGGGAGGCAAGCAATGCTCAGCAGGAGCTTCAGACTTTCTCTGGCAGGAAAACATCCCTCAGGCTAACCCAAGCCTTCTACTCCAATCAATTCTGGGTCTAATCCATCTAATCCATAATCATCTCAGACAAAACCATTGGAGAAAAAAAAAAGCTTTAGAGCTCTTCTCCAGCCCAGCTTGCACCCTGCTGAGCTTGGTTGTGGGGTTTTTTGAAAAGGAAGAAAACAAGCACTTTGGAAGGCATTTAGGCAATGCGAGACACCTAGGATCTCAAGTTATGCCTTGCCATGGGTTTTGCTGCCTGACCCTGAGTAATCCACTTAACTGATCCATGCCACAGTTCCCTATCCATAAAAGCATAAGGGAGAGAGAAGTAACATTTCCTGGCATCTCTGAGATGTTGGGAAGATTAACGCATTAAAGACTGAAGTGTATCAAGATTCTCCAAAAAAAAGGAAAAGCAAGTTAGAATGTCACTATGGCACTGTGAAGGATCATGTTTTGACAAAAGGATTGTTTATTCAATATTATTCCTGTCCAAGGGAGATTTGAAGGTTAAAATTAAAGCAGAATAAACGCATCTCTGTGCTCCAGAGGGGACTGCTTAGTGCGTGGGCATATAAGAACGCTCTCAGGAATAGAAAGTTTGGAAACTATTGTGGAAACTGTGGTCAAGAAGAAGTGAAACCTATTGAATCCCCCAAGGAGCCTTTACTGCAAACAACTCGGATATCCTCTTGTGTGCAGAGGCTGGTGGACACAGACTTTCCTCCTCTTGGACCCAAATGCAAAGCCTGGATCCCCATTGTCTGAAAGGGCCCAGCCGCATGGTGTCAAATCTGTTGCTCCTCTGCCTGGCTCTGTTGGGGCTTCCAGGTAGCTCACATCGAGCCTCCAAACCCACCAGGCACCTCTTAAAAACCTTGGCAGAAACCTCCTGCAGGGCTAGGGTTGGACACCCCTTTGCAATATAATCCTGCTCTGGAAGCACATGATCCTCTTTTCTTCTACTTCACGGTTGTTCAAACCTGAAGGCTTCTAGCTCTCTCCCTCCTGGAGGAATTCTCACTCTAACAGCGTGTTTTGGCACAGTATGCATTGGACAGGGTCACACCACATGGGGACTGTGGTATTTCAGCACAGGACAATAGGCCTTCCAAGACCTATCCTTTTCACATGCAGCAGCCACTGTTTAAGAAGTATGGATCCAGCCGCGAGATGAACACCGTCCAGTTCAGTCTGCAGTATCGTGCTGCATGTTTATTTTCCTTCTGGACCCATGAGGCCATATTTCTGACTGGGGACCTTTCTCCCTGTGGCACACAGTGGCAATTAATATTACATTCAGACCTCCTTCAACTTGCAAAAACCTTAAAATTCAGGTCCACCATTTCCTGAGCACTATTAGGAAATGTCTACCATTATCATGATCCTGTCTGAAGAAAACTGAACGAATTCTATTTATGCACTCATCTTGGATATGTAAGCTCAGGACACACTGCCTCTGAATCCTCATGCCAAGAAAACAATTACTTCAGGGCTCTAGAGAGCTTCCAAAGTGATTGCAGGTACCTTCAGATTCAAACACATCACTGGTAGTTCCTCTCAGTTGGGTTAGACCTTCATCACACACCATCCAACCAAGGTTATCATGCTTAGAAAATAAACTTCCTGGGAAACGTAGGCATCCAAGACAACATTATTATCCCAGCACAGTGCTGGGACCATGGGCGTTCCAGGGTGAGATCAACCTTTACTGCTGAGCTGCACATCTCCCATTCATCCATATTGCCCAGAGGAACTTGCAAGAGTCCCTGTTTTCATGCCATGACATGTAGTTCATTCATTTAGTCTTCAGAAAATTCAAAGAAACAGAGCCAGTGCTTCCAACCTTTTCTGAACTAGAGGTGGGCAAATATAAATCAAAGCATGACTTCTGAATTATGGTTTCCTGACATACTCCCAGTCCACAGCACTTGCCAACCTTCCTCTTTTCAATTATTATTTCAGATAGTGCAAAAAGCTCCTAGAGCAAAATGTGATACACTACAGCCAGGGGGAAAGCATGGGATGGGGAGGCTGGTACCTTGCTGCCTGCCTGAGCCTCTTGCTGAAGGGTCTAACTCTGAATCCCCACAAAGGAGCCTGGCAAGCATAAACTAAAGTGAGGAGGGGCTGAAAAATTCAAGCCGACCTTTGATCTAGTGGGAGTCCAGGGTCTTAGGTGCTGGCCCATGACTGAATTCGCCACTTTTCCCAGTCCTGAACTTCAAGGATGATCTGAATGACATGGAAGGACATGTGGAAGATGAGCATGAAGTATACAGGATAGGGCAGGAAATACTAACTTCTGAGTGCAGGGGTGGTGGTGGGCCTCAGATACACAATAATGTACAGCAAAAAGAAAAAATACTGTTTTCCAGTGCAGGATGTATTGCAAAAGAAGTCAGGGGCATGAAGTGCATCAAAAAAGATTCAGGTTAGTAAGAAAATCTCTCTAATGATAAGGGTAATGTAAACTGTGGGGAAGCTGCAGCATTTCCCTGTTAGAGATCCTTAAATCTAAGTCAGATTAATAAATACATCTTGGGCAGGAGCTGGGTGTATTTGATCCTACCTTCAAGTGTGACCTCTTCAGGCCTCTTCTGCCCCTCTGATGTTCCAGGCTGCATTGAAGTAGCCCAGGCACACCAGTCACCTCGGGCTGCTGTGAATCCCAGCCTTGGGCTATCACTGGGAGCACTGGAGATCAAAATGAGAAGCATCACTTCCTTGAGACGGCAGGGCCCCTCCTGCCAACTTGCTCATCTTTCCAAGCAGGCTGGGTATGAATCCTATCTTGGAATAAATCACACGCACCTGGTTAAAACTGCTGCCAATGCAGATGCATTTGACCTGTGGGAGGGGAAAAAAAGGGTGATACAGGGAGTTAACATCAGTGGAAAACACTAAAGGTGCTGATGCAGGTAATCAGGCAGCGCAGATATCAGATGAAGCTCACCAGCTCTTTGATGGGCTGTGGCCATGCTAGGGTCCCTTGCAATCAGCATGAATGCTTTCTCCCCCAACCCCTCTTTCTTTTTAATAGATACAGCCCATTTCAAAACATACTTCCAAAGACCAATAAGTAAATCGTCATAAAACACCACAAGTGTCAAAACAAATGTGTGCTTGTGCAGCGGGCACTGTGGCTGGCAGCAAGCAGAATCCAGTGCTTGATGGGCTTCTGGCACCCATGGCCTGCACAACACCCTGCCCACTCCTTGCCTCCAAATGTCCTGCCTCTCCACCAGCCCTCTGCAGCAGCACCTCAGATTTATTTGGGTCTGCTGGACTCTCGGCTGAACAGAGGTCCTTAGTTTTATATTCCCTCTCTTCCCTCGTGCTCAGCTATGAGAAGCAGGAGGATTTTCAGCCAAGCTCTTCTCTACCACCTAGTGGGAAACAGATTTTTCCCGCCTTGGCGAGCTCGGTGCTGAGCCAGCTGGCCTGTGTGATAGCTGAACAAGCCCTTTGCAGCCCATCTACTTGTACCCATCCAGGACATCCCAACAGCCCCCAAAGGCCAGAGCAGCACAGGGTGATGGGTCTCTTCCTTCCATTTAGCAGCTGCCTGGCTTAGGGGTTGGGAGTTGTCCCCTCCAGTACTCTATTTCTAGTGTGCATAGGGACTATCCTATCCAAGCTATTTTCCAGACAAGCACCAAGCAAAAGGACATGTAAATTTGCAGCATCCCAATGCCTCTCAATGTAAGAGTCTCCTGCCCTCCTTCCCCAAAAAAAAAAGAAAACCAAACCAACAAAACCCTGAATTTCCTACTTGTGGATGAATTCGCCATGCTTTTGTGTCTCTAACCTCCCCAGCCAAGGCTCGGGCGTGACCCACATGGCTCTGAGCTGGGCTCAGCCTCAGGAGCTATGATGGTGCTGCAGTACCTGAGTGCCGGTCATCAGCATCCGGTCCCGAGTGAGGCTCTGGCCAAACTCCAGTGCAGGTAATTGCAGTCTGCACACTTAAATTTCCCCTGCAGATACAGCCACCTTAATTTCCTGTCCTGAACTGTAGCGTAGTGTTGCAGCGTGTTGTTAAACAGCTGCCATGCGCTATGCAGAGGGGCTTGTATTTTGATGGTGGGTGGCTTCTGCATGCTTCAAGAGTGGTGAGAAAGCAAGCAAAGAGGGTGCTGGTTTAGGCTGCCACTCACCTCCGTGCTTCCCCGGCATGATTTAGGTATCACCGGCTGTCGATGCTCTTTCTCACACTGCCAAAAGCTGGACACCCCTTTTCTCTAGCCTGCTAAACAAGCTCCAATGGGGAAAACTGGTCTTTCCTCCAACTGCTGCCTGAACAGAGCATACAAAGGGTTAACAGTGCAACTGCCGAGGGGGGTTCTCCTTGCAAACTGGAGACCCTTTTGAGTTTTATGGGGAGGGCTTTTGGGGGCGGAGGGATGGGGTGGGGGGAGAGAATTTGCTTTATGGCTTTGACAAGAACTCCCATCATGGTATAATTATGGAAGCAAGAAGTCTGCGCGTAATGAAGACCATATGCGGTGTTAAAACACACATGCACAAATATTAGACTCCCGTGAGGCCTGCAGGGGGAGCTGGGGGGGGGGGGGGGAGGAATCAGGAAAGGGTGGTGGACCCAGCCCTCCCCCAAGGGCTCCTTGCAGATTTTCCAGCCTGGCCGCAGCCAGGGCAATGGGGATGTGGGGCGGCTGGGGAGCCCAGAGCAGCCAAACAGAGCCTGCCTGGGGTGAGGAGCATCCGATTCAAACAACATACTTGAGTGGAAGGAAGTAGTCCCATGCCAAAGTAATGGTTTTCACCCTGCGTTGCTGCAAACAGCTCCTGAGAGCAGCCTCCTTCGGCAGCAGCTTTTGTCCAAGTCTCGCTAAAGTTTTTCCCTTTCCTTTCATACTGCGCCCTCGCTGCGCTTCTCTCAACTGGAAAACATCTGCACGCAGCTGCCTGCGGAGGCGACCCACCCTCCTCCTCTCCTGATCCAGCTGCGAAGGCAGGAGCAGCAGGAGCCACGCGACATCCCCAAGCAGCTCCTGGGCTGGGGAAGATGACTTTGGCGAGCACCAGGGCCACCCAGCTGGTGTTTGAAGTCCTCATGCCATCCTCTCCATCACCCCGCCTGCTCTTCATAATGTGAAGTTTTCTTGGCTACAGCATATTCATCTCTCCAAATTTCACATCCTCTGCTTCACATCTCCCACTCACTCTCTTTATGGGCCCTTTTGGCTTCTTTGAGGCTCTTTCTTTCTTTGCAGGTCATATGCTTGCAGGACTGTCTTCTTCCCAGCAAACTTTCTGGGTCTGACACTCTGCAAGCCCCTATGGCACCCGTGCTCCCTCGCCCTCATGCCCACTCTGCCAGCCCACCAGCACATACCTTAGCATACTCAACTATCCACTACGACTCTTAAGGAGCAGTTCTCCATATCAACCTTTCACAGCATGCAAGCTGTCCTTCTGCAGTCTTAAACCCATTTACACTGTCCACACCCCACCTTTGTCCATCGTTTTTCTCATCAACAGGACATACTCTGACATGGAGCAGACAAGCCTGTTCTTCCCCACTCTGGACTATTTTGTCCCCACTGGTGGTGCCTTATCTGGAAGCCCCAGCTCAAGCTACCTGGCACAGGCCCAGTTTGCTTTTCTGACTATTTCACCAGCAAAAAGGGAGCTGTTGTTGTTGTGTGCCAGAGCTGGAGGTGAGAGCTGTGCAGGAGTCACTGTGGGCAGTGATGCTGCGCTCTTTGCCGAGCAGCACCAAGGGCGTCCAGCTGCAGGTCTGGCCGGGGTCAGCTTAAGAATGCAAGGGTATGGAAAAGCAAAACTGATTAGCTCAACATAAGCTCTTCTTGCATTTAAGGAGGGAAAGACACATCTCATGCCTCTCTGGTGGAAAAGAGAAGACAGGAGAAAACCCATTTCCTGGAGAAGAGATACTAAATGCAACAATGGATTATTCCAACTGGTTTAACTAGGACTGTCAATGAGCAAGAGAGGAGAGCTCATAAATAGTATTTGCCTTATCTTTCATGCAGCCTCCATATAAAATACTCTTTTTGTTCATTCATACATATAACATTGTGTGTCCTAAAAAAAGTAGCTGCTTTCCAACAGTCAAAGCTGCTGCTATAGATTCGTTACAGGATTTGGGAACACAACTCCCACAGTGTTGGACGGCAGTATTAGAAGAGAATCACCCACTCTGAAGGGGAGCACCCACATTTCCCAGCATACAAAGAGGATCCACCAAGATTACAGCATAGAATGTGCCTTGATAAATGCTGCCAAACACAACTCATTTTAGGATTTATCTGTCCTTGCTTTATCAGAAGAAGTTCCTCCTGCATGCTTCCCATCTGTGTCTGCTCTCAGGCAAAGCAACAATAAGCTTTTGGTGTTGAGAGCTAAATTTTTAGTTGTTGCTCCAAGTAAAAGTATCCTTCACCACGGTGGCTACAAGATGCTAACACTCAGGGCTCATCCTCCCCAACACTCACTACTCACACACTGCAAGCCCTCCCCACCGCTGCCTGTATGCCTGATGAGAAGCAGACATCCCCAGCAGGGCACATCCAGCCCAGCTGTGAGACAGTGAATTTTCCAGGGCTCCTGCAAACTTTTACATCCATTTTTACAGGGGAGAGCTGTCACACAGAGGTGAATCGCAGATGCAGTGCAAGTGGCCCTCCTCCACCGGGGACAGCAGGGTGAGGAGCAACCTCTTCTTTTCCTGGTGTCTGCTGCGATCTGCAATTCCCGTCATGCACAGTGTGTCATTTCCCATGAGTACCTGCCTGTTTCTGCCATCTGCCATGATTTATAGAAAATGGGCAGTGATTAATAGCCCAGTCAATGCCGAGTGAAGCCATTTTCTTTCATTTACCTGCTCCCTGACCTCCCCTCGCAGTCCTAGACAGGGGCTGGGAAAGTGTATTAATCATGCACTTAAAACATATTTAAAAGGGGAGATTGGCCAGGAGCTCAGTGGTATTTATGGAGTCATTTTCTACAGAGGGTGCAAGCTAATTGCCAGATAAAATAAATGGGCTCTTTGAAATGGAAATGAGTCACTTGGAGGTACTCAATGTTTGATCCTTGAGTGATGTCCCAAACCCCATTCTGCCTGGAGCTCCTGTTACCTACCTGGGATGAAGATGGCTGCATCTCTCAAACACAAAGGATGGTGTACAGTGCACCCCTTTGAAGTGTGGTCATGGTGCCGAGATGTCTCTCTCACCAGTGTCACTGATCTCCTGCTTTACCATGGTGGTAGCACCAGGACAGGGTCCTGCAGGGGTACTGAGGACTCATACCAAGCTGAACTCCAGAAGCAGGATTCCTGCAACAGGAGAAAGATATTTGGGGAAAAGAATTTGAGTGACACAAGCTGTATTCCCAGAGCACAAAAACATTTAGTCCCTGTCTGGACCCACAATATGAGCAGTAAGTGGAAGTGCTCCAGCCCACTTCCCCAGACAGAAGGTGGGTCTCCACATCATTTTTTGCCAGCTTGGAGTGGTAGGTCTCACCCTCTGGCTCCACATCCCCTAGGAAGTCCAGATAGCTTTATGGGGGTAAGCACCACTGTCCCTTGCTTTCCCAGTCCTGGGACGGGAGCCCCTGTTCACCTGTGCCCTCTGTGGCACAGAGCCATCATCTGGAGTGGCACCCTGCCTTGCTTCAGCTCCAACCTGATACTTCCTTTCCTTGGGCTACAGCCCAGGGCAGCACCACGTGCATTGCATCTTGTATAGCTCTACATGGCCTCCCAGAAAATGCCGCTCTGCTGTGAGCCCCTAAGGACAGCCAGGGTTGATAGCAATAAAACCAAAATCCCCTGTCAAGTCAAACAAAATTATTGAGGTATTCTCACCCGCCAGAGACCAAAGGTTTGTTGACAACTTAATTAACTGTGTTTGCAATGAATTTTTGACCACATGCAACAGACTAATTATCAAAGCAAACCTTAATCTCTTTCTAGGCACATCAAAGTATTGAGAGCACAAAATATTTACATGAGTCTGTGATAAAATTCTTTGCACTAATTCTAACATAATTAAAATTATGTTTGGACTAAGGTAATTATGCAAGGTGCTTATAGAGCATAACAATGTAATATAAGCTTGTGTGCTCTTTTGCTGTAGTCAATCAGCGAAGTCCTCAAATGTGTGTACCTTCTATTAAATGCACTTTCAAACAAGAGACAACAGCACCACTTTTAAGCTCAGTTAAGGCATTTAAAATGGCTCACTAAGGCCAGGTTTGAGGTAAGCACCTTTATTACTTAAGAGCACGATGCATGATAGGGAGAGAGAGAAGACCAGGAGAGAGGAAAGGGACCCACTTTCTTCATCAGATGAGCTGTAGCAGGGCTCCTCTTTGCTCTGGATGCAGAACACAGTGACACAAAGCTGGCACCTCTACCATAGGAGGTAGCAATGCCTGAACACATCCCAAAAGCCGCAGAAAGCAAAGGGGGTCACAGGCCATCCCTGTTAGTTCCACCTTGTCTGCCCAGAGCTGCATGAGTGGCTGTCCCAGGTACCCACATGGCTGTAGGGACCACCTGGCCACAGCCTGCTCAGTCCCACTTCCAAAGAACTGCCTGTGGCGCAGTGCAGCAGCTAATCCCAGCACAAGAATATGACCAAAAGGCAAGGTCATTCACAGGTCCCATCTACCATCTGTGCCGGGAGTCACTTCTGCTGTCACAGGAGGTGACCTAATTTCAGGGAGCAAGTCCTGGAGATGTCACCCTGCATCCCCCACCCATGTCCTCCTGTCTCTGGGACCAGCACACCTGCGCTGCTATTACCCAGGACCTTGTGGTGTGGGCCATGTGGAGAGCCTGTGATGACCCAGAAAATCCTTCAGCTGATGAGCTGAGAAGGCAAGTTGTTGGGCTGGAAAAAGAGCATACTGAGGACTTGCTGAAGGTGTGAGACTTGAGAACAGGATCACACTGAGTGGCTCTGAGGAGCTGCCCAGAGGCATTCCCACAGACACACAGCTTCAAGGAGACTGTTGAGCTTTCAGCATGACCTGCAGAGCTTAAAGAGATGAACAGGTAACTTTGGAGCCACAACTACTCACAACCTTGTTTTCCCCACTATCACTGTTGTGCCAGTTGAGCTGCAGTGATGAACCCAGTCCTGACTGGTGAGATTGCTCCCAACTCTGCGGACAGGGTAACCCCAGAAAACCACAGGTCTGGGGCAGGACTTAATAGAAACCCAGGCACAGGCCAACACACCTGCCCCAGGCATCCCCAGCTCCTCACAGTTCCCTGCTGGGATGAAACCCCTTAAGCCCACCCCAAATAACCTGCTCCATGTGGCTCACAAAGATTGGGGCACAACCAGGAACTCTTATGTTTCAGGATTTTGCACCAGCTACAAACCGCTCTATAGCCAGATCAGAGGTTCATTTTCTGACTGAGCCAGACCTCTCAATTCATATTTTCCAGCTCTCCTGCCTCCACACAATACAGAGCATCAGACTGAACAGAGACACAAAGAGGCAGATGAATAAGCAGAGAAGAGGCTTTTAGGGGCCAATTGCTTTGCTGCTCCTTAGTTTCAGTAGGTGGGTTTCTGAGAGGACCTTTTGCTCAGCTTCCGACTGAGATGAGGAACTCCTCATGGGTATAAAGAGCTGAATAACAGCTCTTTTACCGATACCAGTATCAGCTGGTGTTACTATCCACAAGACAACTAACTTTATACCAAGAAAAAAAGAGTAATTTCACATCTCAAATTCCTCAAAAGGTGAATGAGCGATAGAGAGACTATAGGGATTTCTTCCATAGCAGTGAGGGTTAGCTTCGAGTTCCTCAGGAGAAAAGCCCTACAGCTTGGCCACGTGAGTAGCCAACCAGCTAATTGCCCTGATGCACCTGAGAGCAGGGGTGGAAGAAAACCCCACCATTAAACTTGTGTGCAAGGGAGGTCTGTAAGAGCCTTTTGGCACTTGTTCAGCACTTGAGCAGATGAACTTAAACCCAAACGCTTGCTTCTGTGTTAAGGAACGCAAGTGCTGTTCCTTAATGCTTGATTACCTAATACACAACTCCTATGTTTCTCAAGTTTCTGAGCAGATTAATGTATTTATTATTAAAAAAAAAAAAGCAAACAACAAAATATACACAAAAAAAAAAAAAAAAAAAACAAAAAAAAAAACAAAAAAAAAAAAAAAAAAAAACAGAAAAAAACAAACTAACACAAAAAAAAAGCAACCCTCTAAACTCCTGCAGGATTAGGGTTTATCCTCTGCCAGAACTGATAGATGGTTTAGGACCTGGAAGGATTTTAGGGCTCTTCATTCTTGGCCTCTCAGCTGAGACTAGAACTATATTATTATCTAGAACTATATTATATTGTATTACTGCCACCTTCCAGCCAGAGGAGAGTTGCAGGGAGTGCTCTCTGGTGGCAGCCTGCACAGGGAGTAGATCAGCGTGCAGATGTTACTAACAACATCTGGAGCAGCTGAGGTAAAAAACACAGCTGCACAGGAGAGGAAGGCAAGCTCCTGAGGTGCAGGGAAATACAGCAAACATTAGCTAGGGGAGTGACAGGCTACAGACTGGTATGATGTCGTAGTTTGAGGCCCCTCAAACAGTTCTGTGCACCCCCCCCCTCTTTCTTCCCCAGTCCCGGGGAAATGGGAA